>WNWK01020809.1:7500-35148 GCA_009830355.1 Cherax destructor | reverse complement strand
CACACCCCCTACAATAAACACACTCCCCCCCACAATATAACCCCCCCTCCTAAAACACAACACCCCCCTACAATACAACACTCCCCCCTAAATTTTAAACACCCCCTAAATACAACCCCCCCCTACAATACAACACTCCCACTACAATACAACACTCCCTAAATTCCCCCTCAACACTCCCCACATTACAACCCCCCCCTACAATACAACATTCCCCCAAAAACAACACTCCCCCCTACAATACAACCCCCCCTTACAATACAACATTTAAATACAACACCCCCCTACAATACAACTTTTCCCCACAATACAACCCCCCCTCCTACAATACAACACTATCCCTACAATACAACCCCCCCCCTACAAACAAGGAAATTCTAAAATTACAATTATCTCCTCAGTTTTCCCCCGTCACTTTTGGGGATGACGTCTTCATTATCTTGGGATAAACTAAGAGTCCTCCCCCCTGCTCCAGCGACTCTGCTCTCCCCACTGCTCCAGAAAAAGCTCTGCCTCCCCACTGTTGCAGGCTCTGTTCTCCCCACTCCCCCAGCAGAGCTCTGTTTCCCCCACTGCTCCAGCAGAGCTCTGCCCCCCCTGTTCCAGCAGGGCTCTGCCCCCCCCTGCTCCAGCAGAGCTCTGCTCTCCCACTCCCCCAGGGGGAGCTCTGTTCCCCAACCGGCCCCCAGCAGACCCCCTGCCCCCCCCCATGTTTCAGCAGAGCTCTGTTCTAAAACTGCCCAGCAGGCTCTCCTTACCCACTGCTCCAGCAGAGCTCTGCTCTCCCAACTGCTCTAGCAGAGATTGCCTCCCCCCATTGCCCAAAAGGAGCTCTGCTCTACCCATTGCTCCAGCAGAGCTCTGCCCCCCCATTTTTTAGGGGGGTTTTTTGCCTCCCACTGCTCCAGGGGGGCTCTGTTCCCCAACTGCTACAGCAGGCCCCCCTCTACCCATTGCTCCAGTAGATCTCTGCCCCCCCCAAATCTCCAGCAGAGCACTTTTTTACTCACTGCCCAGCAGAGCTCTTCTACCAACTCTCCAGCAGAGCTCTGTCACAAATTCCCCTCCAAAAAGCTCTGTCTACCCATTGCTCCAGCGGGGGCTCTGCTCTCCCTCCCCCAGCGGGGGCTCCCCCTCTCCCACTGCTCCAGCAGAGCTCTGCTCTACAAACTTCT
The DNA here is from genome assembly GCA_009830355.1 of Cherax destructor. Classification (NCBI taxonomy): domain Eukaryota; kingdom Metazoa; phylum Arthropoda; class Malacostraca; order Decapoda; family Parastacidae; genus Cherax; species Cherax destructor. The sequence goes on along the minus strand of WNWK01020809.1, from coordinate 33,973 downwards.
CCAGCGGGCCCGGGGATCTCCCATTGCTCCAGGGGCTCTGCTCTACCCATTTTGCCCAGCAGAGTTTCTCCCCCCACTGCCCAGGGGGTTCAACTCCCACGCCCAGCGGGGGCCCCTTTTTACCAACTGCTCCGGGTTTGTCTCCCTTTTTACAGAGCCACCCCCCTGCTCCAGCAGAGCTCTTTTTACCCACTGCTCCAGCATTTTCTGCTCTACCCTGCTCCAGCAGAGCTCCCCTTCTCCAAAATGCCCAAGGGGCCTGCTCTCCCTTTTCCCCAGCAGGCTCTGCCTCCCATTCCCCCAGAAAAATTCTGCTCTACCCACTGCCCAGCAGTGCTCTGCTCTCCCCTGCTCCAGCAGAGCTCCCTTCCCGCTGCTCCAGCAGCCCCTTTACCCGCCATTTTATTTCGTTTACCCCTTTCCCCGAATTTCACCCACTTTCCCCAGCAGAGCTGTAACATCACCCACTCAAAAAGGCCCGATCAAATAACGGAGGATCGAACCTCCATCACTCCCCGCTGAATGACCCAGGGGGGTTTATCCCGTCAAAAAGGGCAACAACCTTTCTTTGAAAAGGGGAAACGTTATCGTTACCTAGCCTTGGGATATTATGAGTCCTACTTTCTTTTTTTTTTCCCCCGTTGACGATAACTGAGAATTTCGTCGAAGTGCTCTTGTTATTACCCAAAGGAAACTATCCCACATGGTCTAAGATAAGTGAACCCCATCCCTGGCATACATGTCATTTCTGCCATAGAAGAGGTCCCAGTTGTCAATGAATGTTACTGCATTTTCCTTACAGTATTTGTCCAGCCAGCAATTGACACCAATTGCCCTGGACAACCATTCATTCAACTCCTCTCCTTGGCAAAATACCACATATGACAGGGTTCCTTCCTTCTTCCTAATTCTGTCTATTGCTGACCTATAGCTGCTAATCAGCTCCTCACTCCTACGTCTGCCAACATCGTTGCCTCCAGCACTGAGACAGATAATAGGATTAACAAAGGGGATATAAATAAGGTCTTGAGGATATCTCTCCAAGAGAGAACCCGCAATAATGGATTCAAGTTAGATAAGTTTAGATTTAGAAAGGATATAGGAAAGTATTGGTTTGGAAATAGGGTAGTTGATGAGTGGAACAGTCTGCCTAGTAGGGTTATTGAAGCTAGGACCTTGGGTAGTTTCAAATTTAGGTTGGATAAATTCATGAGTGAGAGGGGTTGGATTTGAGTGGGACTCGCGCATGAGTGGGTAGAATTGTCAAAGCTTATTTCTTGGGTAGCATTGAAAATTGGGTTGAGCAAATATTCTGTTAGTGGGACGGATTGTGAAGGACCTGCCTAGTATGGGCCAACAGGCCTGCTGCAGTGTTCCTCCTTTCTTATGTTCTTATGTTCTTATAAGAACATAAGAAAGGAGGAACACTGCAGCAGGCCTGTTGGCCCATACTAGGCAAGTCCTTCACAATCCATCCCATTACCTCTCATGATGTCGTCCAGACGGCTAACAATATCCTTCATCCCAGCCCCAGGATAACACACCCTCTGCCTCCTATTCCTATCCTTAAGACAAAATTCCTATCCATAAACTTAATCTGACTATCCCCAACTAAAACAATGTTCTTACCTCGACTGGCGGTGTGCATGACGTTCTCGACGGTCTTTGTAGAGATGGTCTTCGCTGGGATGTCTTCACATTCGTCTGATAACAAGGAGAAAGAGTTGCTGGTTTTCACAGCAGTCTCCTGGACCTTCTTCAACTTCAGCTTCGTCCCTTCAGATTTGACTAGCATCCATTCGTTGGTCTGATCATCGGCGACATTGTTCTGGGGATAATCCTTGCATATACCCTTCAAACGTTGAATCTCTCTTCTAGCTTCCGTTAATTCCGCCTTCATTTGGAGATATAGCTGCTCGTAGTCGAGGGAAACCATCATCCAATCTCAGGTAGCTAATAACGGAAGCACAGCAAAGATGGTTCAGTCCACAGAGAGTACACAAGGTCACCGTATTACAGAATGGATATAAATGCTCTGGAAAACGTACAAAGGAGGATGACTAAGTTGATTCCATGTATCAGAAATCTTCCCTATGAGGATAGACTGAGGGCCCTGAATCTGCACTCTCTAGAAAGGCGTAGAATTAGGGGGGATATGATTGAGGTGTATAAATGGAAAACAGGAATAAATAAAGGGGATGTAAATAGCGTGCTAAAAATATCTAGTATTGACAGGACTCGCAGCAATGGCTTTAAGTTGGATAAATTCAGATTCAGGAAGGATATAGGAAAGCATTGGTTTGGTAATAGAGTTGTCGATGAGTGGAACAAACTCCTGATTACAGTTATAGAGGCTAAAACGTTGTGTAGTTTTAAAAATAGGCTAGATAAATATATGAGTGGGTGCGGGTGGGTGTGAGTTGGACCTGACTAGTTTGTGCTACTAGGTCAGATGCAGTGCTCCTTCCTTAAGTGAATGTAACCTGACCTGGCTGGGCCGGGGCATTGGCTTAAGCCGGTGGGAGACTTGGACTTGCCTCGCATGGGCCAGTAGGCCTGCTGCTGTGTTCCTTCTTTCTTATGTTCTTCTTATGATCTTACCGTCATGCGAGGACATATATATATATATATATATATATATATATATATATATATATATATATATATATATATATATATATATATATATATATATATATATATATATATATATATATATATATATATATTGAAAGAATTAGAGGTAAGACAGAGAGTAGGATTGCAGATGAGCAAGGAGGCTTTAGAGTGGGTAGGGGATGTGTAGATCAAGTGTTTACAGTGAAGCATATATGTGAACAGTATTTAGATAAAGGTAAGAAGTTTTTATTGCATTTATGGATTTAGAAAAGGCATATGATAGAGTGGATAGGGGAGCAATGTGGCAAATGTTGCAAGTGTATGGAATAGGTAGTAAGTTACTGAAGGCTGTAAAGAGTTTTTATGAGGATAGTGAGGCTCAGGTTAGGGTGTGTAGGAGAGGGAGATTACTTCCCGGTAAAAGTAGGTCTTAGACAGGGTTGTGTAATGTCACCATGGTTGTTTAATATATTTATAGATGGGGTTGTAAAAGAAGAAATGCTAGGGTGTTGGGGAGAGGGGTGGGATTAAATTATGGAGAATTAAATGCAAAATGGGAGTTGACATAGTTACTTTTGCTGATGATACTGTGCTTATGGGAGATTCTAAAGAAAAGTTGCAAAGGTTAGTGGACGAGTTTGGGAGAGTGTGTAAAGGTAGAAAGTTAAAAGTGAACATAGATAAGAGTAAGGTGATGAGGGTATCAAACGATTTAAATAAAGAAAAATTGGATATCACATTGGAGAGAGGGATTATGGAAGAAGTAAATGTTTTCAGATATTTGGGAGTTGATGTGTCAGCAGATGGGTTTATGAAGGATGAGGTTAACCATAGAATTGATGAAGGAAAAAAGGTGAGTGGTGCATTGAGGTATCTGTGGAGACAAAAAACGTTATCCATGGAGGCAAAGAAGGGAATGTACGAAAGTATAGTGGTACCAACACTCTTATATGGGTGTGAAGCATGGGTTGCAAATGCTGCAGCGAGGAGGAGGCTGGAGGCAGTGGAGATGTCCTGTCTAAGGGCAATGTGTGGTTTAAATATTATGCAGAAAATTCAGAATGTGGAAATTAGGAGAAGGTGTGGAGTTACTAAAAGTATTTGTCAGAGGGCTGAAGAGGGGTTGTTGAGGTGGTTTGGTCATTTAGAGAGAATGGATCAAAGTAGAATGACTTGGAGAGCGTATAAATCTGTAGGGAAGGAAGGCGAGGTAGGGGTCGTCCTAGAAAAGGTTGGAGGGAAGGGGTAAAGGAGGTTTTGTGGGCGAGGGCTTGGACTTCCAGCAAGCATGTGTGAGCGTGTTAGATAGGAGTGAATGGAGACGAATGGTTTTGGGACATGACGATCTGTTGGAGTGTGAGCAGGGTAACATTGTGTGAAGGGATTCAGGGAAACCAGTTAATTGATTTAGTTGGACTTGAGTCCTGGAAATGGGAAGTACAATGCCTGCACTTTAAAGGAGGGGTCTGAGATAGTGACAGCTGGGAGGGACTTTTCTCAGCTGTAGTATCTGAGCTCCTCTGCAAAGACAGTGATTATGTATGAGTGTGGTGAAAGTGTTGAATGATGATGAAAGTTTTTTCTTTTGGGGATTTTCTTTCTTTTTGGGTCACCCTGCCTCGGTGGGAGACGGCCGACTTGTTGAAAAAAAAAAAAAAAAAAATATATATATATATATATATATATATATATATATATATATATATATATATATATATATATATATATATATATATATATATATTGCATAGCATGTGTTTAGTATGCGCACAGTATGCGCATAGCATGTGCGGTGTATAGCAGTGTGTCGGTCAGGCCTGCCTAATCACACATCCCCCATACCTCCCTCTCCCCCACAGCCCACCACAAGGACGGGAGACCCTCTGCTCAACCTACCACCACCATGAACCACATTTGGTATGTGTCATGTGTCATTTTTCCTACGGCCCCCCGGGCTTACCACACAGTTTGAGGTATGGCAGATGATGCAGCCAGCCAGCCACAAAGCCAGGGAAATGGTGCACCCAACAATGACAGAAGAGGCACATGTCAGGTGTGTGGAGAGTTTCGAGCACGCAACAGAGATGGCCATATTCGTGCACACAATGGATGTGCAGGATCACATAGGCCTCCAGCAGAGAGCAACCCACAGCCTCCACAGGCAGATGTCAATTCTAATGGCAACCTACTCAATTGCAAAAACCTTCTTCTGGCATTCAAATCCACTGCTAGCAGTACCCTATCCCACATTCCTAAGGCAGCTAGCCCATATGCAGCAGGGAAATTCACAGACCTTCTTAAGCAGGTGAATGGAGGTTCCACCAATTTAGAAGCCCGAGGCACCATTAAAGCATGGGGCAACCTACTCCTGTTTGGCAATGTTTGTCTTGCAGTTCCTGAAAGACGATGCAAACTGCTAACCACTTCAGTCATCAAGGCAGGTGCGCAACTACCCAAGAACAGATAATTGTGTCCCTCTGACCCATCATCGCAGAAATCACATAGGTAGACCCAAGAAAAATTATACTGAAAACGAGAAAATTTGCTCACAGGTTAGCAAAAAAATCGAAGAAGGCAACACAGTGGGAGCAATCAGAATAATTACAAGTGACGACACTGTAGCTCCCAAAGATGAGACCACAGCTCAAGCACTAAGAGACAATCATCCGACAAGGGACACCATAGACATCAACAACAACCCTGAAGGAGACCCCATCACTGAACAATTAATTTTGCCAGAATCAGAAGTCTATAAGGCGATAGTGTCATTTCCAGCAGGATCTGCAGGAGATTACACTGGAATTCGACCACAACACCTCAAAGAGATGGTAAATCCAGTACTCGGCGCATCTGCATCAATTCTCCTCACCGAATTAACAACTTTTGTCAACAACTGCCTGGCTGGGCGAATCCCAGAAGAAATTAAACCTTTCTTTTTTGGAGCCTCATTATGCGCTTTGAAGAAGAAGGATGGGGGAATCAGACCCATTGCTGTTGGTAACACCATTCTCCGTCTAGTTGCCAAAGCAGCAGTAAAAAACATTCGCCTAGAAGCTGCCAGTTTACTCCAGCCACACCAACTGGGCTTTGGGGTCTCTCAAGGCAGTGAAGCAGCAGCTCATGCGGCAAGGGCCTACATCAGGGACCTACCAGAAGACAAGGCCGTAGTAGTCAAACTTGACTTTAGAAATGCCTTTAATATGGTGAAGAGAGATGTGGTCTTGCCAGCCGTTCGGGATCGGTTTCCCAGTCTATTTCCCTTCATTTCAGCTGGCTACAGCAAACCTTCGACTCTTTTGTTTGGGGAACATGAAATTCCCTCATCTGAGGGTGTTCAGCAAGGTGATCCGCTCGCTCCACTTCTCTTCCGTTTGGCAGTAAGAGAACTAACTTCCAGCCTACGCAGCGAGCTCAACATCTGGTACCTGGATGATGGCACTCTGGAGGGTACTGGGGAGTCCCTGTTAAAGGACCTACAACGGGTGAAGACACAGGGAGAAGCCTTAGGACTCATCCTCAATCTCTCAAAGTGTGAAATCATCACCACAAACCAGGAAATAATCAATGCCGTGCGAACAATAATCCCAGAAGTCACTACTACCACTCCATCCAACAGTACCCTCCTGGGAGCACAGTTGGGTCACCAGGCCATCGACACGGTCCTCAAGGACAAAGTGAATGACCTGAAGAAAATAGAGGAGAGAAGTGATCTTGATGCCCATGATGCCTTGTATCTCCTCACAACGTGTCTTACTATGCCAAGACTCACTTACTTCTTGAGGTGTGCCCCCTCTTTTGACAACCCAACACTTGACGAGTATGACGCACACCTGAGAGCAACCTTTAAGAAGGCACTGAATCTGTCACTAGAGGATCGGCAATGGAAGCAGGCAACAATCCCAGTGCGACTGGGAGGTATAGGGGTGCGCAAAGCAAGGCTTTACCTGCATTTCTGTCATCGTGTTTAGCCTCCTGTGGATTAGTCAAGAAGATTGTCCCTGAACGTTTGAGAGGTGTAGTGGGAGCTCAAGACCCCAGGTTCATTGAAGCAGCCGTGCGGTGGGACATCCTGGCAGACTTCTCCAGTAGACCAGCTCCTCCCAAAGAGCACAAACAGTCCAACTGGGACAAACCGATCATAGAAAACATTGTCAACACAATGCTCACCAACGCTTCAGGAAAGGACAAAGCTCGTCTCCTAGCGGTGAAGGCACCACACTCAGGAGATTTCCTTCTAGCTGTTCCCAATTTCTCACTGGGGACTCGACTCGACCCACAGGCCATTCGGATTGGTGTTGCGCTTCGCCTAGCCGCCCCCATACTCACCGAACATAGGTGTATTTGCGGCAGGGCGACGGTTGATCAATTTGGACTTCATGGTCTCGTGTGTCACACATCAGAAGGAAGTGCTAGACGAGGAGGTCATGCATCATAAGAGAAGCCTCGCTACAGCCCGTTGCCCAGCTCAACGGGAACCCCAAGTGCAGAGGTCTGATGGAAGTCAAAAGCGTCCTGATGGAGCCACTATGCTACTGTGGAAGGATGGTAAGCAGATTGCTTGGGACTACACCTGTGCTGCCACAATAGCAGACACCTACTTGCCATACTCCATAGCCGAAGGGGGTGGAGCTGCCAGCCACAGGAAGACCCAGAAGACTCGCAAATATGAAGGCCTTCCCCCTTGCTATAACTTCATCCCAATAGGGTCGAAGACCCTTGGAGCATGGATCAAGTGTGCTCTAAAGTTTCTCAAAGAGCTGGGTGAAAAACTCATCATAGAAACCAAGGAACACAGGGCGACCAGCTTCCTCTTTCAGAGACTCAGTGTTGCGACCCTGAGGGGAAATGCCTGCAACATTCTGGGCACGTGACCCACTGCCGGGGAGCTAGACGAAGTATTTGACATGTAGCTCTGAGTTGTTATCTATGTTGTTTTACTCCCTATTGTATTCTTATCAATGTATTTTGTCTTGAAATAAAGTTCATACACAAAGGATGGGGTGGTAGGGGAAGTGGAATATTCAAATAGCTTCAGAAAGAAATCAAAATATTCTTCCTTGAAGCCTGCAATTTACACCAGAGGTGGACCCCATCCTATTATATATATATATATATATATATATATATATATATATATATATATATATATATATATATATATATATATATATATATATAGGATGGGGTCCACCTCTGGTGCAAATTGTGGGACCCATAGCCTCGGAGAAGTGGATAAAAAGGCTTCAAGGAAGAATATTTGGATTTCTTCCTGAAGCCATTTGAATATTCCACTTCCCCTACCACCCCATCTTTTATTTTTTTTTTTTACCAATAGGTATATTTTATTACATAATATGGTACAAAAGATTTAAGAGACACATTGTTGATATAAAAATGGCACATACAGTACACGAGGTGTGAGAGATACATGTCTAGAACATACTGTTACATGTTTGTCACTGATTATAATGCGAAAATCTCATCCAGCTCCTCAGAGCTGGGGCGCGTGCCCAGAATACAGCATGCATTACCCCTCTGAACAGCAGTGTTGAGTCGCTGGAACAGAAAACTAGCTGCCCTGGGATCCCTAGTTACCCTGTTGAGTCTTTTGCCCAGCTCCTTGAGGAATTTAGATGCACTCTTTCCCCATGAGCCAAGGGTCTCTGAGCCTATGGAAACAAACATATAATGATGGGCAAGTTCTCCATATTTTCTCGACTTTTGGGACTCCCTGAAGGTGGCAGCTACCCCTCCTTCCTCCATGGTGTATTGGAGATAGGTATCAGCCAAGGTAGATGCACATGTGTTGTCCCACACCACCTGCTTGCCGTCTGTCCAGGCTTGAAGGGTGATACCATCTTTACGCTTTTGGCTGCCATCAGATCTGCATAGTTGGGGTGGTTCCCTTAATGCTGGGCATCCGGCTGTTGTGAGGCTCCTCTTGATAATGTTATTAACCTCTTCATGTCTTGCAATCTTTTCTTCGGATTTACGACACACAAGACCATGGTACCCGAATCGGTCTGCTGCTTCACTGCCACAAATACACCTGTGTTCGGGAAGAATAGGGGCGGCAAGTCGAAGGGCAACACCAATGCGGATGGTCTGTGGGTCAAGGCGTGTGCCAAGGATGGAGTTGGGAACAGCTAAAAGAAAGTCCCCTGCATGAGGAGCTCTCTGCAAGGAGGCGGGCTCTATCCTTCCCTGACACACTCTGAAGCACTGCTTAGGCTATATTTTATACTATTCGGCCATCCCAGTGCGACATATATATATATATATATATATATATATATATATATATATATATATATATATATATATATATATATATATATATATAATGTGGACTTTCTGCCAGTGAAACACATAGGTGAACAGTATTTGGATAATGGCAAAGAGGTTTTTGTGGCATTTATGGATTTGGAAAAGGCGTATGATAGGGTGGATAGGGGGGTAATGTGACAGATGTTGCAGGTGTATGGAATAGGAGGTAGGTTACTGAGAGCAGTGAAGAGCTTTTATGAGGATATTGCGGCTCAGGTTAGAGTGTGTAGGAGAGAGGGAGATTATTTCTCAGTAAAAGTAGGCCTTAGACAAGAATGTGTGATGTCACCGTGGTTGTTCAGCATATTTATAGATGGGGTTGTAAGAGAAGTGAATGCGAGGGTCTTGGCAAGAGGTGTGGGGTTAAAAGACAAAGAATCAAATACAAAGTGGGAGTTGTCACAGTTGCTTTTTGCTGATGACACTGTGCTTTTGGGAGATTCTAAAGAGAAGTTGCAGAGGTTGGTTGATGAATTTGGTAAGGTATGTAAAAGAAGAAAATTGAAAGTGAATATAGGAAAGAGTAAGGTGATGAGGATATCAAAAAGATTAGGTGACGAAAGATTGTATATCAGATTGGAGGGAGAGAGTATGGAGGAGGTGAATGTATTCAGATATTTGGGAGTGGACATGTCAGCAGATGGGTCTATGAAGGATGAGGTGAATCATAGAATTGATGAGGGGAAAAGGGTGAGTGGTGTACTTCGGAGTCTGTGGAGACAAAGAACTTTGTCCATGGAAGTAAAGAGGGGAATGTATGAAAGTATAGTTAAACCAACACTCTTATATGGGTGTGAAGCATGGGTGATGAATATTGCAAGGAGAAGGCTGGAGGCAGTGGAGATGTCATGTCTGAGGTCAATGTGTGGTGTGAATATAATGCAGAGAATTCGGAGTTTGGAAATTAGGAGGAGGTGCGGGATTACCAAAACTATTATCCAGAGGGCTGAGGAGGGGTTGTTGAGGTGGTTCGGACATGTAGAGAGAATGGAACAAAACAGAATGACCTCGAGAGAGTATAAATCTGTAGTGGAGGGAAGGCGGGGTAGGGGTCGGCCTAGGAAAGGTTGGAGGGAGGGGGTAAAAGGTTTTGTGTGCGAGGGGCTTGGATTTCCAGCAAGCATGCGTGTGCATATTTGATAGGAGTGAATAAAGACAAATGGTTTTTAATACTTGACGTGCTGTTGGAGTGTGAGCAAAGTAACATTTATGAAGGGATTCAGGGAAACCAGCAGACCGGACTTGAGTCCTGGAGATGGGAAGTACAGTGTCTGCACTCTGAAGGAGGGGTGTTAATGTTGCAATTTTATAACTGTAGTGTAAAGCACCCCTCTGGCAAGACAGTGATGGAGTAAATGATGATGAAAGTTTTTCTTTTTCGGGCCACCCTGCCTTGGTGGGAATCGGCCGATGTGTTAATAAAAAAAAAAAATATATATATATATATATATATTAAAATATATATATATATATATATATAATATATATATATATATGTCGTGCCGATTAGGTAAAACTGGTCAATTAGCAAGAACTCATCTAAAATTAAGTCCTTTCTAAAATTTTCTCTTATACGTTTAAAGATATATTTTTTTCATTTATGTTAATGTAAGAATTTATAATTTTGTACCAAGAGAAACTTTGAAAACCTACCTAACCTTATTACAACAAGCGCAATTTAATTTAGCCTAACCCAACTAAATATATTTTAGATACGTTAACATTAATTTAATAATAAACAAACACAATGAAATATTTTTTTTTCGTTATGTTCAGAATGATTTTGGCGAAATTATTGCATACACAAATTTTCACTTGTCTTATATGGCAAGGTGAGCGTTGCTATTTAAGCCAAAATCGCAAGTTTTACCTAATCGGCACGACATATATATATACACACACATATATATCTTCTTTCTTTCAACACGTCGGCTGTTTCCCACCAAGTTTGGGTGGCCCAAAGAGAAAAACAAGTTTCTCTTTTTAACTTTAGTAATGTATACATGAGAAGGAGTTACTAGCCCTTTGCTCCCGGCATTTTAGTCGACTCTTACGACACTCATGGCTTACGGAGGAAAAATTCTGTTCAACTTGCATATGACGATAAGTAGGTGGTTCTCGTAAGGTAATGTCTTTTCCAAACCACCCAAGGGGTAGACATTAAGGCTCGTCTTTTTTTCAGTGGTATCCCCTGGTTAGGCCTATTCCACTTTTTCCTCTCCTCTTATTGATGTTGTAATGATCAAGTACCAATTAATGTATAAAGTGAACAACACCTGTAACAAAAGTGTCACACACATAACGTGTGCCTTGTAAGTGACTGTAAACACTTACAAGCAGAGATAAATTTTCGAAAACTTATAGAACTCTGCCGAATCCCATGGTGATCCATCTTTGGGCGTAATTGATAATAGCTCTTTCTCTTGAACGGATTGGAGCAATTTTGCAGTGGTACTCTTCAGAACTCCGCCGAGAGGAAAACCCACCCGATCTATGCATTACAGCTCATGGATTAAATTAAAATGATGGGATCTTCAAGACTCCGCTGAGTGGACCATCATCAAAACTCAATCGGTAGCGGTAAAATTAAGCACTAGGAGGGGCTTCAGGACTCCGCCGAGAGGGACCCTCCTCCATCAATATTGAATCTCAGCTTCAGACTACATTAAGAGGTATCTTCAGGACTACGCCGAGCGGAATACCCTTAACATAATTCTGAGCTGCAAATTATAAATCAATAGCTATAGATTATAATGAGGAGGTCTTCAGGACTCCACCGAGTGGACCTCAACATTAACAAAAATCTGGGAATAAGGTATAGTAAGGGTCTTCAGGACTCCACCGAGGGGACCCCCACCTTTAACAGAAATCCCAGTTAATGTATAGGGTCTTCAGGACTCCACCGAGAGGACCCTACTAGAGCTAAGGAAAAACTTTTGTTACATAATTCGTGTCTTCATAGGCATTGATCTTTTTTTGTCAGAGAAGAGCTAATGAAGAGGGCACGACCTCTTTCTCTTATTCCAAATAATAGACCCGAAGGTTAAATTTTTTGACAATATATGAATGTAATTTCCTTACGAAGTAAACGCATATAGCATATTGTGTAAATAAGTTAGTGTGGAATTTGTCTCAAAATTTGTGAGAAGAGTGAGTAATGCAGTATAGTGTGCAGAGACACCTAGTGAGTTGAAAAATAGTTAGGGTAGAATACTGGATTCTAACATAGTGTAGTGTTGTGATCCATAATGTGCAGTTTTGTGACGTTCAGACAATATAATTGTTTGTTTTAAAACACTCACAAAAATATTCATAAGATTTTGGTAAGAATTTTTTTTTTTCGAATATTTTTCGAGACAGAGCGGGAGTTTAGACTCAGGGGTCCCAAGAATGAAACAGTTAAATGATGATAAGTTTTTAGATAATTTCGTGATTTTATGCTCTTGCCATAATTTGTCGAATTTTATTTTATGATTGATGTGTTGTTGATACAGGTAATAGGTATGCATTACTTCTCTCCAGTGGACAAGATGCAGATGTTGGAGATCATCACTACAGAGAAGACTTCACAAGACACGATAGGTTCAGCAGTGGATGTTGGAGATCATCACTACAGAGAATACTTCACAAGACACCATAGCTTCAGCAGTAGATGTTGGAGATCATCACTACAGAGAAGACTTCACAAGACACCATAGCTTCAGCAGTGGATGTTTTAGATGATCACTACAGAGAAGACTTCACAAGACACCATAGCTTCAGCAGTGGATGTTTTAGATGATCACTACAGAGAAGACTTCACAAGACACCATAGCTTCAGCAGTGGATGTTTTAGATGATCACTACAGAGAAGACTTCACAAGACACCATAGCTTCAGCAGTGGATGTTTTAGATGATCACTACAGAGAAGACTTCATAAGACACCATAGCTTCAGCAGTGGATGTTGGAGATGATCACTACAGAAAAGACTTCACAAGACACCATAGCTTCAGCAGTGGATGTTTTAGATGATCACTACAGAAGACTTCACAAAACACCATAGCTTCAGCAGTGGATGTTTTAGATGATCACTACAGAGAAGACTTCATAAGACACCATAGCTTCAGCAGTGGATGTTGGAGATGATCACTACAGAGAAGACTTCACAAGACACCATAGCTTCAGCAGTGGATGTTGGAGATGATCACTACAGAGAAGACTTCACAAGACACCATAGCTTCAGCAGTGGATGTTGGATTCAGAGAAGTCAAAAGAAGTGCTGCCTAGTTTGTAATTGTCTTCAATTTAAGTTACAGTTGTCCATAGGTTAACACAGTAGTTGGGTTCCTGAAAGCAGCATTGAAATTAAAAAAAATTGTGCAAAATTGACTGAAGACCATTTAAAAAAAAAGTTATGCTCCTTAGACCCCCCCCCAAAAAAAAAAAATCATTTTAGAACTCTAAATATTAAGAAAAAAAATTGATGTAGGGCTGTGTTATATTTAATATAATATTTAAATCTACAAAGGTTACATAATTAATAATTTCAATTTTTAAAGGGTAGGATTGGTAAGCTAGCAGAAGGCCTGGGTCAGTGGCTAGAAGCTCAAGTGGCATGTCATCACATAACTTAAGACCCCTGTCAGGAAGCAATTGTCCTGTTTTCAGACGACTTACCTAACCTAACCTAAATAAATATTTATTTCCTGAAGTCCTGATTGCTGGTATATGTCAGTGATTTTAGGAGTGGAGAGCGATGGTGTAGCCCTGCTGGGCTGTCATAGAAGGTTGTGACTTATTGGCTGAGGTTGAAGGCTGAGCTTGCACAGATGTCAAGGATTTTACTGGATTACAGAAAAATTATGTGGTATGGTATGGTTTGTTTGCAATCGTGTCATTACGATTTCGTGAGTCAGAATTATGTAATGTGTGTCTGGTCTCCTTACCATACAGTACTTTATACAGCTGACAGTAAAACATCAGCTGCTCTAGACCTCATTTCAGAACAATGCTTGTAAATTTGTCAGGGTCCTCTTTAGTGGAAAAAGTCTGCAACTTTACCAGTATGGAACTGTTAACGTAACTGTTGCATTGTTAACCATTTTTCTTCAATTTCTTGCTCATATTTGTATGTTATCTGCCTCCTTGTATCTGGGCATTGAGCTCTGCTAATATTTCCTCTTAACTTTTCTTCCTCATCATCTAAGATCTGATTCACCTGTCATGACTTAAGTCTTCACCTCATTCTTTCTAATTGTGCAACTTGACGCCTCATTCAAAATATAATTTTCTTCATACTGCATGTTTGTTGACTGGGGCACTTCATTCCATGCTATTTTTTACAGTTTGTATTACATTTGCCATATTAAATTTATGCCAGAAGTCTAGCACTCCAATGTCTGTTGTCATCCATTGCACCTTCCTGCTTGTGCAGTTGCACTTCATCTTGTACACTCCTCAGTGCAGTGGTTACATCAGAGATGTATTTGGTGGTAAAAACAACCCTCACAGACTCCAAGAGTTAAGGATTACTATAGGTATTATCAAGAGATAGGAGACCCTTGACTGAAAGGTCTTTTTGGGGCAGATATATCATGATTAAAGGAACATAATAAAGCTTAAATTAGGCACTGAACAGGGTCTCATCCGTACTGTCTTTTTAGACCTCCAAACAACAGGCAAAGTGGGTTTGTCTTTACCTTCCCAAGCACAGGGATTCTCAGAGTGATAAAAATTGGCTTCTAATTAAAATCTACCAAAGCATTAGCACACAGAAGCCGACTGAAATGAACCTTCGCTGCCATGAATGCATGTGCACTTTTCTCTTGCTGATGAAAGTTATTGACAGCATCTTCCAATGTAAGCCTAGCTTGTCAACATTAAATACTTGCTCTGGTTTGTAGCGTAAGCAGACACGTGTTCATTTTGTGAGCAGGTGGTGATCATTGTGAGGAAAGGGTCCTAGGATTTTTTAGGTATTCAAAATTGTTTTTTAAATGGTGGTTAATCGGGAGTTCACTGTGCGGTGGAACATTGGCAGCATTATTAACTACTAAAGCCTTGTGCAGGGGAACAAAAATGATTGCAACCTGTATGACTCTTAACAGGACATTATCATTAAAGCAAGTATGCTGTGATATCAATAAGATACTTTGCAACAATGAGTAGAATGTCCCCAGACTCGCAAATATGAAGGCCTTTCCCCTTGCTATAACTTCATCCCAATAGGGTCGGAGACCCTTGGAGCATGGGGCAAGTGTGCTCTAAAGTTTCTCAAAGAGCTGCGTGAAAAACTCATCATAGAAACCAAGGACCACAGGGCGACCAGCTTCCTCTTTCAGAGACTCAGTGTTGTGATCCAGAGGGGAAATGCCTGCAGCATTCTGGGCATGCGGCCCGCTGCCGGGGAGCTGGACGAAGTATTTGACATGTAGCTCTGAGTTGTTATCTATGTTGTTTTACTCCCTATTGTATTCTTGTCAATGTATTTTGTCAATGTATTTTGTCTTGAAATAAATTATATATATATTGAAAAGATGGGGTGGTAGGGGAAGTGGAATATTCAAATGGCTTCAGAAAGAAATCTAAATATTCTTCCTTGAAGCCTTTTTATCCACTTCTCCGAGGCAAGACAACCACTATGAAAAAATAGAGGAATTCCAAGCGCTTTCGTGACTACTCACATTATCAAGGAACTATCATAGTTCCTTGATAATGTGTAGTCCGAAGCGCTTGAATTACTCATTTTTCATAGTGTTGTCTTGCATATTTTGATATCACCTGTTTATTGTGATCTTTTTGCATATATATATATATATATATATATATATATATATATATATATATATATATATATATATATATATATATATATATATATATATATATATATATATATATATATATATATATATATATATATATATATATAATATATATATATATAGTATTTCGAATATAATTAGGTAAAACTGGTCAATTAGCAAGAACTCATCTAAAATTAAGTCCTTTCTAAAATTTTCTCTTATACGTTTAAAGATATATTTTTCTCATTTATGTTAATGTAAAAATTTATAATTTTGTACCAAGAGAAACTTTGAAAACCTACCTAACCTTATTACAACAAGCACAATTTAATTTAGCCTAACCCAACTAAATATATTTTAGATACGTTAACATTAATTTAATAATAAACAAACACAATGAAATATATTTTTTTCGTTATATTCAGAATGATTTTAGCGAAATTATTGCATACACAAATTTTCATTTGTCTTATATGGCAAGAAGAGCGTTGTTATTTAAGCCAAAATCGCAAGTTTTACCTAATCGGCACGACATATATATATATATATATATATATATGTGTGTGTGTGTGTGTGTGTGTATCAATAACAACACTGCGCTAGCCAGGGTTCGAACCCATGTTGTACTGGCCCATCACTGTGAGCGAGAACAACATGACGCCCTAAACCACAGGACTACCTAATCCTACAAGAACCAAGCACCCAGCTACGCTAGGTGTGTCACTCTTAGTCCGAGGACATACGGTAGTGTGGAGCTTTCAAGCTAATTTCATTCAATGAAAGCTCCCACACTACCATATGTCCTTGGACCAACAGTGACACACCTAGCGTCGCTGGGTGCTTGGTTCTGTAGGATGGGTAGTCCTGTGGTTTAAGGCGTCATGTGGTTCTCGCTCAAGTGCGGGTCAGTACAACATGGGTTCGAACCCTGGCTAGCGCAGTGTTGTATTGATCAATAACACTCGTTCGTGGTTAATATAATATATATATATATATATATATATATATATATATATATATATATATATATATATATATATATATATATATATATATATATATATATATATATATATATATATATATATATATATATAGTCGTGCCGATTAGGTAACGAAACGAAACGAAACGAATACTCTCAGGTAAGTACCCACAATGGGCGAGAGGGAAGTGGGGATAGGCGAAGAATAGATGGGTGAGAGGAAATATTTTAGAGTAAGAAATAGAGTCAGGACTAAACCCAACTGCAAGGCATTGTGAGGCTTAATAGTGACAGGTATTATCTGCTGCATGACTGGAGGCTTTAGATCGGGCAAAGGCAGGGTGTTCAGGTGGAGCCAAGGACATCTACAAGTTGCTTCATCTCGGAAACTGCACAAGGACGACTCTCATAGGATTGCAGGTAGAGATAAGTAAGAAAACATCAGGTTTTGGACTAGTTCATTCTAAAGAGAAGTATTAGGTGGTAAAAAGGAGGCTATATTATGTGTATCGGGGGGGAGGGGCAGGTTCGTTCAAAGCTCTGAAGAGGTTGACTTCGGTATAAGGCCGTTTTATTGTGGTATCAAGGTAGTCAGTCCAATGTTCATGATAAGTCTCAAGTCTGTCAATTTGTCTGTCGGAAAGTGTCTTCCAAAATTCGTTCAGAGCTGGTGTGTTAGTCCTGAGATGGAGAGATTCGCTGGTTGCAAAATCATCCCATTCACTCCCAACACCCAACGTAATGCTCGGTTTTGGACACGCTGAAGTTTTATGGTATTGGTTTTGGCAGATAGTGATAGAGCTAGAGGAGAGTAAGAAATGAGGGGCCCTAATAAGGGCTTTGTAAAGGTGAAGTTTAGTTGCAGGGTGAGCTCCTCAACTTATAAAGCTGAGAGAGGCAATCTCAGCAACAGCAGTTTTAGAAGTGATGTGAGGTTTGATTGTCAACCTGGTGTCCAAGTTGACACCTAGGACGACAACAGATCGGGTTTGTGGTATACGTGTGCGAGAGGTGCTTGTTTTGAGGTCAACAGGGGTGAGAACTCCACGTCTTTTAAAGAAAAGGTGATCTTAGATTTAAGGGATTTGTTTTAATTCTCCATTGGAGTTCCCATGCAGTGATCCTATCGACCTCTCGTTGTGTTCTGTGGGTGAGGAATCGAGAGGTTTCGTGTGCAGTGAGTTGTGTTATGTCATCTGCGTAAGAAATTGTGAGAGTATTAGGGTAAAGTGGTTCAGGCAAGTCATTCGTGTATAAGATATATAATGTAGGAGATAGTACAGATCCTTGTGGTACTCCTGCATGGAGTGTGAAATAGTCAGAGTAATGTTTCATGAACCCTATTCGCATAGTTCTACCGTCTAGGAAGTTGCATATTAGTTTGATCATATTACTAGGAGATCAAAGGAGGTACAGAGTTTATACTTTAGACCATCGTGCCATACAGTATCAAAGGCCTTTTCAACATCTTTGGTCACGAGGCCGGTAGTACAGTTTTGAGCTTTATTTATGCGAATATAGTTCAGGATGATGTTTATGACGTCTTGTGTAGATCTATGTTGTCGAAAACCAAATTGTCTTTCGTTGAGTAGGTTATTTGTCTCAAGGTGAGTTCTGAGTCTCATATTAACAAGTCTTTCGAATGTCTTACCCAAGATTTCTAGTAGGCTTATAGGCCTGTAATTCTTTAGTAAAACTTGCGATTTTGGCTTAAATAGCAACGCTCTTCTTGCCATATAAGACAAGCGAAAATTTGTGTATGCAATAATTTCGCAAAAATCATTCTGAACTTAAAGAAAAAATATATTTCATTGTGTTTGTTTATTATTAAATTAATGTTAACGTATCTAAAATATATTTAGTTGGGTTAGGCTAAATTAAATTGCGCTTGTTGTAATAAGGTTAGGTAGGTTTTCAAAGTTTCTCTTGGTAAAAATTATAAATTTTTACATTAACATAAATGAAAAAATATATCTTTAAACGTATAAGAGAAAATTTTAGAAAGGACTTAATTTTAGACGAGTTCTTGCTAATTGACCAGTTTTACCTAATCGGCACGACATATATATATATATATATATATATATATATATATATATATATATATATATATATATATATATATATATATATATATATATATATGTCGTGCCGATTAGTAAAACTGAGATTTTGGCTTAAATAGCAACGCTCACCTTGCCATATAAGACAAGTGAAAATTTGTGTATGCAACAATTTCGCCAAAATCATTCTGAACATAACGAAAAAATATATTTCAATATGTTTGTTTATTATTAAATTAATGTTAACGTATCTAAAATATATTTAGTTGGGTTAGGCTAAATTAAATTGCGCTTGTTGTAATAAGGTTAGGTAGGTTTTCAAAGTTTCTCTTGGTACAAAATTATAAATTCTTACATTAACATAAATGAAAAAAAATATCTTTAAACGTATAAGAAAATTTTAGAAAGGACTTAATTTTAGACGAGTTCTTGCTAATTGACCAGTTTACCTAATCGGCACGACATATTTATATATATATTTATATATATATATATATATATATATATATATATATATATATATATATATATATATATATATATATATATATATATATATATATATATATATATATATATATATATATATATATGTAAGTAGTAGGTTGGTAGACAGCAACCACCTAGGGAGGTACTACCGTCCTACCAAATGAGTGTGAAACATAAGCCTGTAATTGTTTTGCATGATGGTAGGATTGCTGGTCTATTTTCATACTCATAAACATGCAAGGTTGCAGGTATGTCTTGCTACTTCTACTTACACTTAGGTAACACTACACATGCATGTACAAGCATATATATACAAACCCTCTGGGTTTTTCTCCTATTTTTCTTCCTAGTTCTTGTTCTTGTTTATTTCTGCTTATCACCATGGGAAGTGGAACAGAATTCCTCCTCCGTAAGCTATGCGTGTCGTAAGAAGCGACTAAATGCCTGGAGCAATGGGCTAGTAACCCCTTCTCCTGAATAAATTACTATAAACAAGAAAAGGAAAAACTTTATAAAATTGGAATGTTTCAATGTGCGTGGATGTAGTGCGGATGATAAGAAAGAGATGATTGCTAATGTTATGAATGAAAAGAAGTTGGATGTCCTGGCCCTAAGAAAAAAGCTGAAGGGGGTAGGTGAGTTTCAGTGGGGAGAAATAAATTGGATTAAGTCAGGAGTATCTGAGAGAGTTAGAGCTAAGGAAGGGTGCAATTGTTGAAAGATCATTTATGGAGAGAAAGAGGGAACATAAATGTATAAATTCAGGATTATGTGGACTAAAATAAGGGTCAGATGTGAAAAGTGGGTCATAATAAGTGTATATGGCAGGGGAGAGAGGAGTGTAGAGGAGAGAGAGAATTTTGGAGATGTTAAGCGAGTGTGTAGGAACTTTTGAGCCAAGTGAGAAGTAATCGTAGTAGGGGACCTAAATTCCAAAGTAGGAGAAGCGTTTAGAGAGTTTGTGGTAGGTACGTTTGGGGTTCCATGTAAATGATAATGGGGAGAATGATTGAACTTTGTATAGCAAGGGGTTTGGTTATAGGTAACACATATTTTAAGAAAAGAGGATAAATAAGTATACAAGATATAATGTAAGGCAAATGACAGTAGTTTGTTGGACTACATATTTGTAGATAAAGATTGTTGGGTTGACTTCGTATGTACAAATTTATAGAGTGGCCACAGATATATCAGATCACTTTTTAGTTGTAGCTACAGTGAGTAAAAGGTAGATGGGATACAAGGAAAATGGAAATGCAAGTAAGAGAAAGTGAAGATTTATAAACTATAGGGCGGTTGGGTAAGATATAAACAACTGTTGGAGGACAGATGGGCTAGTGAAGTATAGGCAATGAGGTAGAAGAGGTATGGGGTAAGTTTAAGAATATAGTGTTAGAGTGTTCAGCAGAGGTTTGTGGTTATAGGAAAGTGGGTGCAGGAGGAAGAAGAGCGATTGTTGGAATGATGATGTAAAGAGTAGTAAGAGAGAAAAAGTTAGAATATGAGAGGATTATACAAAGTAGAAGTGATGCAAGGAGGGGGGAGTACAGGGAGGAAAAAGAGGTTAAAAGTGGTGAAAAGTAAAAAAAGCAAATGAAAAGTGGTGAGATGTTATCAACAAATTTTGTTGAAAATAAGAAAAGTTTTGGAGGAGATTAATAAGTTGAGAAAGCCTAGGAAAGAAATGATTTCTCAGTTAAAAAAAGAGGAAAGTTATTAAATGGAGAGTTAGAGGTATCAGGAAGATGGGGGAATATTTTGAGAATTCTTAAATGTTATGAAGATAGGGAAGCTGTTATTTGTGTATAGGGCGGAGGAATAACATATTAAAGGAGTGAGGAAGAACCAGCTGTGAGTGTGGAGAGTTCTTGAGGCAGTGAGTAGAATAGAAGGGGGTAAAGCAGCTGGGATTGATGGGATAAAGATAGAAAAGTTAATGGCAGGTGGGGATATAGTTTTGGAGAGGTTAGTGTTTTTATTTAATATATGTATGGAAGAGGGTAAGGTACCTAGGATTTGCATAGAGCATGCATAGTTCTATTTGTATAAAGGCAAAGGGGACAAAAGAGAGTGTAAATTTTTATTTTTTTTATTAACACATCGGCCGTATCCCACCAAGGCAGGGGGCCCAAAAGAAAAACTTTCATCATCATTCTCTCCATCACTGTCTTGCCAGAGCATGCACACCACAGTTATAAAACTGCAACATTAACACCCATCCTTCAGGTGCAGGCACTGTACTTCCATCTCCAGGTCTCAAGTCCGGCCTGCCGGTTTCCCTGAATCCCTTCATAAATGTTACTTTGCTTCCACTTCAACAGCACGTCAAGTATTAAAACCATTTGTCTCCATTCACTCCTATCAAATACGTCACGCATGCTTACTGGAAGTCCAACCCCCCGCACAAAAACCTCCTTTACCACGTCCTTCCAACCTTTCCTAGGCCACCCCTACCTGCCTTCCCTCCACTTTAGTTTTATACACTCGAAGTACTTCTACTTTGTTCCATCCTCTACATTTCCAAACTACCTCAACAACCCCCCCTCAACCCTCTGGATAATAGTCTTGGTAATCCTGCACCTCCTCCTAATTTCCACACTACAAATTCGCTGCATTATATTCACACCAAACATTGATCTCAGACAGACATCTCCATTGCCTCCAGCCTTCTCCTTTGTTGCAACATTCACCACCCATGCTTCACACCCATATAAGAGTGTTGGTAGAACTATACTCTCATACATTCCCTTCTTTGCTTCCAGGGACAAAGTTCTTTGTCTCCACAGACTCCTAAGTGCACCACGTACCCTTTTACCCTCATCAATTCTATGATTCACCTCATCCTTCATATACCCATCTGCTGACACGTCCACTCTAAATATATGAATACATTCACCTCCTCCATACTCTCTCCTCCAATCTGATATCCAATCTTTCGTCACCTAATCTTTTTGTTATCCTCATCACCTTACTCTTTCCTATATTCACTTTCAATTTCCTTCTTTAACATACCCTACCCAAAATTTATTTACCAACCTCTGCAACTCTCTTCAGAATCTCACAAAGCACAGTGTCATCAACAAAAAGCAGCTGTGACAACTCCACTTTGTGTTAGATTCTTTATCTTTTTACCCACACCTCTTGCAAACACCCGCACATTCACTTCTCTACAACCCCATCTATAAATATATTGAACAACCATAGTGACATCACACATCCTTGTCTAAGGCCTACTTTTACTGAAATAATCTCCCTCTCTCCTACATACTCTAACCTGAGTCTCACTACCCTCGTATAAACTCTTAACTGCTTTCAGTAACCTACCTCTATTCCATACACCTGCAAGATCTGCTACATTGCCTCCCTATCCACCTTGTCATATGCCTTTTCCAAATCCATAAATGCCACGAACACCTCTTTACCCTTTACTAAATACTGTTCACCTATATGTTTCACTGTAAACACTTGGTCTACACACCCCTATCTTTCCTAAAGCCCCTTGTTCATCTGCTATCATACTCTCCGTCTTACTCTTAATTGTTTCAATAATAAATCTACCATACACTTTACCAGGTATACTCAACAGACTTATTCCCCTATAATTTTGCACTCTCTTTTGTCCCCTTTGCCTTTATACAAAAGAACTATGCATGCTCTCTGCCAATCCCTAGGTACCTTACCCTCTTCCATACATTTATTAAATAATAGCACCAACCACTCCAAAACTATATCTATACCTGCTTTTAACATTTCTATCTATATCCATCAATTCCAGCTGCCTTACCCTTTCATTTTACCCACTGCCCCACGAACTTCCCCACACTCACAACTGGCTCTTCCTCACTCCTACAAGATGTTATTCCTCCTTGCCCTATACACGAAATCACAGCTTCCCTATCTTCATCAACATTTAACAATTCCTCAAAATATTCCCTCCGCACCCACTTTCCTATAACCACAAACTTCTGCTGAACACTCTCACACCATTCTTAAACCTACCCCATACATCTTCAACCCGTTGCCTATACTCTCACTAGCCCATCTATCCTCCAATAGTTGTTTATATCTTACCCTAACTGCCTCCTCTTTTAGT
This sequence comes from Cherax destructor, assembly GCA_009830355.1. Taxonomy (NCBI): domain Eukaryota; kingdom Metazoa; phylum Arthropoda; class Malacostraca; order Decapoda; family Parastacidae; genus Cherax; species Cherax destructor. The sequence goes on along the minus strand of WNWK01020809.1, from coordinate 10,612 downwards.
TTATAAACCTTCACCTCTCTCTTACTTGCTGCTTCTATTTTCCTTGTATCCCATCTACCTTTTACTCTCACTGTAGCTACAACTAAAAAAGTGATCTGATATATCAGTGGCCCTCTATAAACATATACATCCTGAAGTCAACTCAACAGTCTTTTATCTACCAATACGTAGTCAACAAACTACTGTTATTACACCCTACATCATATCTTGTATACTTAAGGGTTCCCATTATCATTTACACCTGGCACCAAACTTACCCACACACCCTCTCTAAATGTTTCTCCTACTTTATCATTTAGGTCCCCTACCACAATTACCCTCTCACTTGGTTCAAAGTTCCTATACATTCGCTTAACATCTCCCAAAATCTCTCTCTCTCTCTACACTCCTCTCTTCTCCAGGTGCATACACGCATATTGACCCACTTTTTATCGACCCTATTTTGATTCACAGAATCCTTGAATTTATACATTTATATTCCCTCTCTCTTCCATAACTGATCTTTCAACATTTTTGCTACCCTTCCTTAGCTCTAACTCTCCAGATACGCCTGACTGAATCCCATTTATTTCTCCCCACTGAAACTCGCCTAAAAAATTATAGGGAATAAGTCTGTTGAGTATACCTGGTAAAGTGTATAGTAGAGTTATTATTGAAAGAATTAAGAGTAAGACGGAGAGCAGGATAGCAGATGAACAAGGAGGCTTTAGGAAGGGGAGGGGTGTGTAGACCAAGTGTTTGCAGTGAAACATATAGGTGAACAATATTTAGATAAGGGTAAAGAGGTGTTTGTGGCATTTATGGTTTGGAAAAGGCATATGATAGGGTGGATAGGGAAGCAATGTGGCAGATGTTGCAAATGTATGGAATAGGAGGTAGGTTATTGAAAGCGGTGAAAAGTTTTTGAGGATAGTGAGGCTCAGGTTAGAGTATGTAGGCGAGAGGGAGATTATTTCCCAGTAAAAGTAGGCCTCAGACAGAGATTGTGATGTCACCATGGTTGTTCAATATATTTATAGATGGAGTTGTAAGAGAGGTGAATGCTCGGGTGTTGGCAAGAGGTGTGGGTTAAAAGATAAAAGAGTCTAACACAAAGTGGGAGTTGTCACACTTACTCTTTGCTGATGACACTGTGCTTTTGGGGGATTCTGAAGAAAAGTTGCAGAGGTTGGTGGATGATTTTGGTAGGGTATGTAAAAAGTAAATTAAAAGTGAATATAGGAAAGAGTAAGGTGATGAGGATAACAAAAAAATAGATAATGAAAGATTGGATATCAGATTGGAGGAGAGAGTATGGAGGAGGTGAATGTGTTCAGATTTTGGGAGTGGATGTGTAGGCAGATGGGTCTATGAAGGATTAGGTGAATTGTAGAATTAACGAGGGAAAAAGGTGAGTGGTGCACTGAGGAGCTTGTGGAGACAGAAAACTTTATCCATGAAAGCAAATAGGGAATGTATGAGGTATAGTTATTCCAACACTCTTGTATGGGTGTGAGACATGGGTTGTGAATGTTTTAACAAGGAGAAAGGGTGGAGGCAGTGGAGATGTCGTGTCTGGGCAATGTGTGGTGTGAATATAATGCAGAGAATCCGTAGTTTGGAGATTAGGAGGAGGTGTGGGATTACCAAAATTATTATTCAGAGGGCTGGGAGGTTGAGATTGTAGGAACAAAATAGAATGACTTCGAGTGTATAAATCTGTGGGGGGAGGGGAAAGGGGGGGTAGGGGTCAGCCTAGAAAAGGTTTTAGGGAAGGGTAAAGGAGGTTTTGTGTGCGAGGGCTTGGACTTCCAGCAAGCGTGCATGAGTGTGTTAGGAGAGAATGGAGACAAATGTTTTTAGGACTTGACGTGCTGTTGGAGTGTAAGCAAGGTAACATTTATGATGGGTTTCAGGGAAACCGGCAGGACGGACTTGATTCCTGTAGATGGGAAGTACAGTGTCTGCACTCGGGAAGGAGGGTGTTAATGTTGCAGTTTTGTAGCTGTAGTGTAACACGCCTCTGGCAAGACAGTGATGATGAAAGTTTTCTTTGTCACCCATACTTCACACCCATATAAGAGTGTTGGTATAACTATCTCCACATTCCCTCTTTACTTCCATGGACAAAGTTCTTTGTCTCCACAGACTCGAAGTGCTCCACTCACCCTTTTCCCCTCATCAATTATATGATTCACCTCATCCTTCATAGACCCATCTGCTGACATGCCCCTCCCAAATATCTCAATACATTCACCTCCTCCATACTCTCTCCCTCCAATCTGATATCCAATCTTTCGTCACCTAATCTTTTGTTATCCTCATCACCTTACTCTTTTTATATTCCTTTAAATTTTTCTTCTTTTACACACCCTACCAAATTCATCCACCAACCTCTGCAACTTCTCTTCAGAATCTCCCAAAGCACAGTGTCATCACCCAAAAGCAACTGTGACAACTCCCACTTATTTTATTCTTTATCTTTTCCCCACACCTCTTGCCAAGACCCTCGCATTCACTTCTCCAAAACCCCCCATCTATAAATATATTGAACAACCACGGTGACATCACACATCCTTGTCTAAGGCACACTTTTACTGGGAAATAGTCCCCTCCCTCTACCTCTAATCTGAGCCTCACTATTCTCATAAAAACTCTTCACTGCTTTCAGTAACCTACCTCCTATTCCTTACCCTGCAACATCTGACATTGCCCCTACCCACCTATCATGCCTTTTCCAAATCCATAAAGACAAAACCTCTTTACCCTTATCCAAATACTGTTCACCTATATGTTTCACTGTAAACACTTGGTCTACACACCTACCTTTCCAAAAAGCCCCTTGTTCATCTGCTATCCTGCTTTCTGTCTTACTCTTAATTCTTTCAATAATAACTCTACCATACACTTTACCAGGTACACTCAACAGACTTATTCCCCTATAATTTTGCACTCTCTTTTGTTCCCTTTGCCTTTATACAAAGGAACAATACATCCCTCTCTGCCAATCTAGGTACTTACCCTCTTCCATACATTTATTAAATAATAGCACCAACCACTCCAAAACTATATCCCTACCTGCTTTTAACATTTCTATCTTTATTCCATCAATCCACTGCCTTACCCCCTTTCA
>WNWK01020809.1:0-5000 GCA_009830355.1 Cherax destructor | reverse complement strand
AAAAAAAAAAAAATCACAAAAAAAAATAAAAAAAAAATTATTTTAAACTTTCTAAACATACAAATTAAAAATGGCATTTTCTTTTTTTGGAGCATGCAACGAATCACTTTCCCTTTAACCCCCAAATGTTGCCCCCCATCTTTTTCATTAAAAGCCCCCGATATCTTGTTCAGAATCCATTTTCTTGGTTCCGGTGGCCCCTTTTCCTCATCTGGTATGCTCCATATTCTACTTAAAATTGTCAAGAAAAGCATAGGAAACCAAGGGACATCCGCCCATCTGACCTAACAACCAAGGTCTCAACAAGTTCCACATAATTGTCAGCCTTGTTGCCCAGAAACCCTGTCTAAGAAACAAACCCCCAAGTTCCTTTTCCTTCTGGGGACTTCTTTGGAAATTCAGCACTCCATGTTTTCCTAACTTGTGGCCCAGTAAGGACCCACCTTTCCTCTTAGCTTGGGAAAAAAGTCTTGAAGATCAAGGCTGCAGACTCTTTTTTTAAAAAGGGAACCCCAAATTTTTATACCCTGTTTGATGTGAATGGGGTGAGAATTTTTGGGGGGTCCCCTGGTTTTTTTTGATATTATGTCTTCCTACTGAGAAATCAGCCTTTGAGGGCCCGTGTTCCTCGGAAATTTTTCTCTATTCCCAATGAAGGATAACGGGAAACGAAACCCTTTAGGTCCCAAAAAAATGCCACCATTTTAAAATCCCTCCTCCCACCAACTTAAATTAAACCCCCGGGAATTTTTCACTGTTGTATCCTCCTTAATTAAGATGACTGGAGCCAAGGGAAGAAAATACTTTTCCCTTGTGAAAAGTACAGTTTTAGGCTTCGGAGGAGTGTAATGAAAAATCCCCACTATCTGGATTGATGCAATTACAATTTCATCAAACAGGCCTGATACATCATTACAGTAACACAACCTGTTTCTTAGTGAAGAAGCTTAGAAATGTTGGTGACTTTTTTTTTTTTTGGTTTTCACTTGCACCTTTCATCCACCATGCCCCTCCTTGAACCTTAAAACAAAAAATCAGCATTTACTTTGTCAAACAAGATCTCTGAAAAATCATTGAGGTCTGTTTGGTTTGGGTTAAGGTTCCCCCAACAGCTGCATCTGGGTCGTGTTTGCTCTTCTTTTTATTTTGATTTAAGTTGCTTCTTTCTGGGGTGAGGACAGGAAGATCGCACTGTGTGGGGACGGCAATAGAAGGGGAAATCTGGAAAAAAAAAAGGTATTTTTTCCCAATTGGGGTTTTGGGAAAGGGGGGACCGGGAAATATCATTGGTGGAGGATGGGGGGCCCCCACCTATTCAAGGGAAATAAACCTTTTTATGGCTCTTTTTTTCCTCAAACCCTCCTGAAAAAGAACCAAAAATTTGTTTCTGTTTCATACATTTCCCTTTAAAAAAGTTCATATTCAAGATTTTACCTTTATATAACTAATGATTTTCTTACCTTCCAAAGTTTTCTTACAATGCTCAAAGCAACATGATTTAAGGGTCTTTCTGGGGCCACAACTGGGATCCCCAAAATATGCTTTGTAAGATTCACAAAAGTTCTTTTTGAGAACTTCTTTTCTTTTCTTAATGAATTGACCACATTTTTCAAATCTCGGAGAATGATTGCAGCCTCTTGATGCCATTTCACTTCTTCTGATTTTCTTTCAGGCAGCCAGAGCTGAACTGGGTGTTGGTTTTTTGAGTCCCTGTTTTTATTTTGCCAAACAAAACCCCAAAACATAATTTGTTTCACATCAGTCTTTTTTGAAAATGTTCAACAAGTGTCCTGACCCAAAAAAATATTTGGGGTCAAAAATTTCTTTTTAAAATTTTTTTTAGTTATAAAAAATTGGGAAATGATGCTTATTTCCGGGAACCCCAAAAATTTAAAATTTTTTTACATAGTGTAATGTAATAATGACCAATTGAACATAACATCAGTATTATGACAATTATAAAAAAAAAAGTCAGACTTCGTTATGATATAATACTCTCAGGTCTTGTTTTGTGATTAGTCTTGGCATCTGGGGTTTTAAAAATAAAGGTACAGATGAAATGGGTGGGGGTATCATCTTCCTTATAACTCCCCGAGTTTTTTGGAAATTAATTTCCCCATATTGCCAGACGGGTTAATTAAATAATAATGATGCCGCTACACAACAAATATCATTTTTTAATTTTCCCTTTTACAACTAACTGTTCCACCAAAAAATGTTTGACCCCAACCCCAAAAAACTGAATCTGGATTCGATTTCTGGGGCAGAATGAACCGAATAGACATATATTCTTATACCTCTGAATTAAAAATGCTATTAAAAAGAAATATGTGCAACAGTTATTTATCCTTTTTTAATAAAGATACCTAACTGTTGCACATGAAACCCCTTCTTATCCTATTGCCGATGTTGACGATAAAGTAAAAAAGACCACCTTTTAGACAAATTTTGATGACCCCCACGAGGTATGTAAATGTCAACACCTCTTTAAACTATAAACTGAACTGAGCAATGAATAAATGAGGGGATAGTAAAATAATCCTTAAAATATAATTATTTTTATAGCACCGGGGTGGGAAAAACTTACCTACCACGTGGAGGTGGATGGTTTTATAAGTGGAGGATGTGTTGACACTTGGACTGATAGGTGCCTTCCCGGGGGCACGAGCGGAAAACGGAGCCGCCAGTCGTGTGGGTGTTCATAAGTCATGGTGAACCTGCGTGTCAACAGCTTATTATTACACTTCCCTTCAGGGGGGCTGATTTCAAAAGAGTCAGGGACACTTGATCCCAAGAACTGCTCCTATCCATCCCCTTCCTTGGGTAAAAATTAATAATTTTTTGGGGATTATTATTTTTTTAAATTAAAAATTTAAAAATAATAATAATAATAATAATAATAATAATAATAAAATAATAATAATAATAATAATAATAATAATAATAATAAAAACAAGAATAAAAATTTCAATAATATTTCTTAAAATTTTTAAATTTTTTATTTTTATTATTTTTAAACAATAAAAAAATAATCAATAAGAATATATATATAAATATATATATATATATATATATATATATATATATATATATATATATATATATATATATATATATATATATATATATATATATATATATTATTGTAACCACGAACGGTGGAGATCAATAACAACACTGCCTGAAGGACTCGAACCCTGTTGTACTGGTCCGCCTTTTACGAGGACCACATGCGCTTTTAAACCCCCAGGCCCCCTGGGGCGTATTTTTAGGGTTGTATGGGCCCGTGGGTTGAGCGTCAGGTTTTCGTCACCAGGGCTAGCTGAACCAAAAGGGCGAATCCTCGGCTAGTCGGTTTTTATATATATATATATATATATATATATATATATATATATATATATATATATATATATATATATATATATATATATTATATATATATATTTATATATATTTATATATATATATATATTTTTATATAATATATATATATATATATATATATATATATATATATATAAATTAAAATTTTATGAAAAAAATAAAATAGCGAAATTCCATGTATCCGTGATTTCCCCTTATCAAAGGGCTGTAAAACACAAAAAATCAAAAAAGGCATATAAACAAGACTACCCTCATAATCACGTCCCATAACAGAGACCTACTGCTTACGTGTTGTAAGGTTTTTTAACCCTTTTTTATTTTTTTCATGTTCCCTTTAAAGGAGAATCAAAAGTCTTTGGGAACGTTTTTTTTCATAGAGGCTGTTTTCATATTGTGATATCGCCGTTTACTGTGATCACCCAAAAAAATAAAAATATAATAATATATATATATATATATATATATATATATATATATATATATATATAAATTTTTATATAATTTTATATAATTTTAAATCCACTTTTTGATAAAAATTTTTTCCCCGGGTTAAAAATTTGACTGGCAGTGAAAAGGTTTCAGCACCCTTTTAAAGACCCCAGTTTATTATTTTATGTGGAACAGATACCAATACCTTTAACAAATAAAATAACAAATAATTATAATAAAAAAATGATGAATATATTAATAATAATAATTAATAATAAAAAAAAATAAACAAGAAGAAGTAAATGAAGATGATGAAGAAGAGGAATAGATGAAGAAAAGGAAGTAGATGAAAATGATGGGAAAGGGAAATGATGAAGAAAAGGAAAAGATGGGAAAAGGAAATAGATGAAGAAGGGGTGAGAAAAAGAGGAAGTGATGAAGATAGAAAAGGATAGTGATGAAGATGATGAAGAAGAGGAATAATGAAGTGATGAAAAAGGGTAGTGGGAAAAGGAAGTAGATGAAGATATGGGAAAAGGAAAGATGAAAATGATGAAGTAGATGAAGATGATGAAGAAAAGGAAGTAGATGAAGAAGAGGAAGTAGATGAAAAATGAAGAAGAGGAATAGATAAGATGAGGAAAGGAAAAAAGGGAAATAGATGAAAGAGAAAAAGAGGGAAATAGATGAAGAAAGGAAGTAGATGGAAAGGGAAATAGATGAAGATGAGGAAAGAGATGAAGATGAGGAAGTAGATGAAGATGATGAAGAGATGGGAAAAGGAAAATGATGAAAAAAAGGAAGTAATGAAGAAAGGGAAATAGAAAGAATAAAGTAGATGAAGATGATGAAAAAAGGAAGTAGATGAAGAAAAGGGTAGATGAAGATGATGAAGAAGAGGAAATAGATGAAGAAAGGAAGTAGATGAAAATGATGAAGTAGATGGGAAAAGGGAGATGAAGATGATGAAGAAGAGGAAGAAGATGAAAAGTAGATGAAGGATGAAGGAGAGGAAGTAGATGAAGGATGAAGAAGAGGAAGTAGATGAAGAAGGGAAGTAGATGAAGATGAGGAAATGATAAGAGAGGAAGATGAAAAAGATGAAGAAGAGGAAGTAGATGAAGATTGGGAAGAAGAGGAAAGATAAAAAATGAGGAAGTAGATGAAGATGGGGGGAAGAAAAT
>WNWK01020808.1:0-35148 GCA_009830355.1 Cherax destructor | reverse complement strand
ATGAAGTTCAATGATGAGAAATTTCAATCACTCCGATATGGAAAACGTGAGGAAATTATAATTTCATCGGAGTATAAAACAAATTCCAACCACACAATAGAGCGAAAAACTAATGTCAAAGACCTGGGAGTGATCATGTCAGAGGATCTCACCTTCAAGGACCATAACACTGTAGCAATCGCATCTGCTAGAAAAATGACAGGATGGATAATGAGAACCTTCAAAACCTGGGATGCCAAGCCCATGTTGACACTTATCAGGTCGCTTGTTCTATCTAGGCTGGAATATTGCTACACACTAACAGCACCTTTCAGGGCGGGTGAAATTGCTGAACTAGAAAATGTGCAGAGAACCTTCACGGCACACATAACTGCGATTACCACCTCAATTACTGGGAACGCTTGAAGTTCCTAAACCTGTACTCCCTAGAATGCAGGCGGGAGAGATACATTATTATATATACTTGGAAAATCCTAGAGGGATTAGTACCAAACTTGCACACGAGAGTCACTCCCTACGAAAGCAAAAGACTCGGCAGACAATGCAACATCCCCCAATGAAAAGCAGGGGTGCCACTAGCACGTTGAGAGACAACACAATAAGTGTCAGGGGCCCAAGACTGTTCAACTTCCTCCCAGCGTACATAAAGGGGATTACCAATAGATCCCTGGCTGTCTTCAAGCAGGCACTGGACAGGCACCTAAAGTATGGGCCTCCCTTTTTACCTGTGCATATTCATTTTCTGGCTCTATGACTGCTCTCCTTATTCTCCTGGGTCCTTTGCTTTCTATTCTATACTTCTTCCATTCCCTGGCACACTTGGTTTTGGCTTCCCTGCACCTTTGGGTGAACCATAGGCTCATCCTGGCTTTTTCGTTATTCCTGTTACCCTTGGGTACAAACCTCTCCTCAGCTTCCTTGCATATTGTTGTTACTGACTTCCCTGCCAGCTCTCTGTTCCACTGAACTCCGTGCAGGAAGTTCTTCATGCCTACATAGTCCCCATTCTTGTAGATTGATTTCATTCTAGTGATGTATCGGATATTCGCATCCGCATCCGCATCCACGGAACATCTACACAATTTCTTACATCCGTATCCGCATCTGCATCCGTATTTCACAGCAAACAGATATCCGCATATACATCCGCATCCGAAATCCGTGGAACATCCGCACAATTTCTTACATCTGCATTCGCATTCGGATCCGTAAAATGAGTAAGACATCCGTATACACATCCGCATCCCAGATATCTAAATTTTCACATCCGATACATCCCTACAAGTTCATTCATCCAGCCCTTCCTGCTTCTCCCTCCACTTGTAACTCTACTATGTATTCGAAGCTTAGAACCACATGATCACTGGACTCAAGGGGTCTTTCATATATGATGTCCTCAATATCTGCGCTACTCAAGGTGAATACTAGGTCCAGTCTCGCTGGTTCATCCTCTCCTCTCTCTCTGGTAGTGTCCCTTACGTGTTGGTACATGAAGTTTTCCAGTACCACCTCCCCTTCACGTTTCTTGGCCCCCATGTGGCTCTAAGTTCTCCCAATCGATTTCCTTGTGGTTGAAGTCGCCCATTATCAGTAGCTTCACCCTGCTCGCATGAGCCCTTCTGGCCACTTCGGCCAGTGTGTCAACCATTGCTCTATTACTCTCATCATACTCTTGCCTTGACCTCCTGCTGTTCTGTGGTGGATTATACATCACTGCAATTTCCACCTTGGGACCTCCGGACTGAAGCATTCTTATTATGTAATCTCTTGCTTCTCCTCTGTCTCCTCTCTCCAGCTCATCAAAATCCCATCGGTTTTTGATCAGCAGTGCCACTCCTCCACCCCCTCTGTTCCCTCTGTCTTTCTTCAGGATCTGATATCCTATTAGAAAGGTGGCATCTGTTATCATCCCTGTGAGCTTGGTTTCAGTGAGGGCTATGATGTCTGGTGAGGTCTCCTTGACTTTTTCGTGCCACTCCTCCCACTTATTTGTTATTCCATCAGCGTTGGTGTACCATACCTTCAGTTTCCTCTCTAGCACTGTGTTTTGGGGGGTCTGTGGGGGTGGGGGACCTGGCGGTGTGCTGCGAGATTCTACAGCGTAGTGTGGGTTGTGGGCTGTAAGTGCAGATTGTGGTCTGTGTTGGGATAGCGTGTTTGGTTGTGGGGTTGTGGGGATGTACCTGAATTACACGTGGACAACAGTAATGCACTGACCTAGGTTAGAAATACATTTGATCACACTAACATTGACCTGAATAATATATATGGGTTACATAGGAACCTGAGTAACACATGGACCTGGCTTGCACATGGACCCGAATAACTTATGTAGCTAGTTAATAAATGAGCGTGAGCAACACTGTCATGGACTAGACCAACGGTGAGCAAACTGCGGCTCGCTGGCCGCATGCGGCTCCCGAAGCTACTCTGTGCGGCTCCCGAGACAATACGTATTATGTTTCACTGCCTTTTTCCTAAACTTTTATATTAATAATCTAAAGTAGTACAGTATGTACCAATATTAGAACATTTTCTAAATATATATATATATATATGGATAATTCATATTATCATTTCAAAAATCCATATGCATTATGTGTCCAGACTGATGAACATAATCATAACATGTACGGATGACGCACCTGGACTCTGCGTCATCACTCTTCATGCAGTACACACAAGTGCACGTTATGTGCACTTGTGTGTACTGAATGAAATGCAGTGTAGATAAGTAATTTTCGGATTAATACTTAACACTGATTTTAGTTAAGAGTTAAATAAAATTTTAAAATATTTTCTGTGGCTGTTGAACATTAAAAAATGTATGAAAAGAATTATATGTGGCTCTTGTTATCGTAGAACCTGCCCATCCGTGGACCAGACTAATAGGTGAATCTGGATTACAAATGGATCTGCGCAACACTAAGAAATACACGTTCCCGGACCTATGTAATACATGGACCTTGGTAACACACAGACCTGCAAAATACATAAACCTGGGTGACACATAAACCTAGGACGCGCTATCATGAAGCTGAGTAACACGTGGACCTGGATCACACGAGGACTTGAGTAATACATACAAGGACCCAAGTACCACATAGACCTGGGTTCACATTGGTCTAATGTATAGATCTGTTAAACACATGGATCTGAGGTGCGCATGAACCTGGGTATCACATGGAACGGAGTAACACATAATAGTGGTGACACATGAGCTTGAATAACACACGTGACAATACGTGACCCTAAGTAACACATGGGTCAGAGTAAGACATTAACCTGCGTAACACAAATGACTAAGTTACACATTTTCCTAGGTAACACATGGTTCTGGATGACACACAGACCTGGATAACACATGCACCTAAGTAACATATATATTCAGAAAACAAATGAACCTGATTAAGACATGGACCTGGGAAGCACATGGACCTGGGAAGCACATGGACCTGGGAAACACATGGACCTGGGAAACACATGGACCTGGGAAACACATGGACCTGGGAAACACATGGACCTGGGAAACACATGGACCTGGGAAACACATGGACCTGGGAAGCACATGGACCTGGGAAGCACATGGACCTGGGAAACACATGGACCTGGGAAACACATGCACCTGGGAAACACATGCACCTGGGAAACACATGCACCTGGGAAACACATGCACCTGGGAAACACATGCACCTGGGAAACACATGCACCTGGGAAACACATGCACCTGGGAAACACATGCACCTGGGAAACACATGCACCTGGGAAACACATGCACCTGGGTAACAAAGAGAACTGGAATGCTCGTGGACCGGGTTAACACATACACATAGGTAACACATTGACATGGTTAGCACGTACATTAATAAGAAATGGACCTAAGATAATACTTAAGTAACACATAGTAACACATAGGTACAGGCATCATATGAACTAGAGCAACATATATAACTGGGTAGTTCAAGAACCTTAGTAACACATAAACCGGGATAACACATAAACCGGGATAACACATAAACCGGGATAACACATAAACCGGGATAACACATAAACCGGGATAACACATAAACCGGGATAACACATAAACCGGGATAACACATAAACCGGGATAACACGTAAACCGGGATAACACATAAACCGGGATAACACGTAAACCGGGATAACACATAAACCGGGATAACACGTAAACCGGGATAACACAGACTTCAGTAACACGTAAACCGGGATAACACAGACTTCAGTAACACATAAACCGGGATAACACAGACTTCAGTAACACATTAACCGGGATAACACATGGACTTCAGTAACACATAAACCGGGATAACACATGGACTTCAGTAACACATGAACTGGGATAACACATGGATTTCAGTAACACATTTACCGGGATAACACATGGACTTCAGTAACACATAAACCGGGATAACACAAACAGGGATAACACATAAACCGGGAGAAAACATGGACTTCACTAACACATGGACTTCACTAACACATGGACTTCACTAACACATGGACTTCACTAACACATGGACTTCACTAACACATGGACTTCACTAACACATGGACTTCACTAACACATGGACTTCACTAACACATGGACTTCACTAACACATGGACTTCACTAACACATGGACTTCACTAACACATAAACCGGGATAACACATGGACTTCACTAACACACAAACCGGGATAACTCATGGACTTCACTAACACATAAACCGGGATAACACATGGACTTCACTAACACATAAACCGGGATAACACATGGACTTCACTAACACATAAACCGGGATAACACATGGACTTCACTAACACATAAACCGGGATAACACATGGACTTCAATAACACATAAACCGGGATAACACATGGACTTCACTAACACACAAACCGGGATAACACATGGACTTCACTAACACACAAACCGGGATAACACATGGACTTCACTAACACATAAACCGGGATAACACATGGACTTCACTAACACACAAACCGGGATAACACATGGACTTCACTAACACACAAACCGGGATAACACATGGACTTCACTAACACATAAACCGGGATAACACATGGACTTCACTAACACATAAACCGGGATAACACATGGACTTCACTAACACATAAACCGGGATAACACATGGACTTCAGTAATAGATGAACCTGAGTAAGAAAAAGACCTTAATCAAACATGAACCTGGATAACACAAAGACATAATTAACACATAAACCGGGATAACACATGCACATTGAGAACACATGGACCTGGGTATGTTATACGTCTGCGCTGCACAGAACCCAGAGTAAAACATTGACCCCGAGGAACGTATAGAATTAGGTGACACAAGTACCTGCGTATCACATGGTTCTAGGTAACATTGAGTCACATCCACTTGTAAAGTTTTGCCTTGTTATTCTGGACGTCTTGCCAATACCAAACATTATAATGGAATTTTGTACTAAAGAAATGACAAGAGAAGCAGAACAATATATGACTGGGACAACATTTCTTTCTATGTGAGCTTTTAATATCATGATACAATTATTACATTCAAGGAGTGTTAAATACGTAGGGGTCAAACAGCGCTCAGAAAATTGGGAATGGGTGATAATCTGAGTCGATCCAACTATGAGAAGGTGGTATTCCTTGCATCAATGGCTCTTCAAATGCACCGGACCCCAACTTTCAATGGCTCTTCAAATGCACCAGACCCCAACTTTCAATGGTCGTGACTTAGCAAAGTTCATCACAGGGCGAAATGTTTTTCCAATATAAAAAAACGTGTCTTTTTTCTCTATTTTGAAAATTAACTATTTGGATACATTAACAGTCACACCAAAAAGAAGAAACAGTTAACAGATATCAGATTGACTTTGGTTTATTTTCAGCAGAATTTACTTATCAGACTTCAAAGTACACCAGGCTGCTGCTCGCAACATTATCTTGCCCACCTACTTATCACTGGCTTATCAGTTATTTTCAAACATCATCGATTAGCTGATTCAAAAGTTATATGGCGACTTAACACAAACTTAATTACCACTTAAATTTTTTTCCATTTTTAAATTACTTAGAGCAAGAGCAATTAGTGCCTTTTTCTAAGCTGTCGATGCGTATTTTCAGACTTTCAATATACAGATAAAAAAAATTATATATTATGCAGTGCTTTTTTTTCAAAGCTGTAATGAGTATTGTCAGTTTGTGTACGTAGCTAAATGCACGTTATATGTCGTGTACGAACAAGGGTATCATGCTAGCATTGTGTATCGTTCTAAAACGTCTGTTAGTAGTTCTAAAACGTATGTTAATAGTTCTAAAACGTCTGTTAATAGTTCTAAAACGTCTGTTAGTAGTTCTAAAACGTCTGTTAGTAGTTCTAAAACGTCTGTTAGTAGTTCTAAAACGTCTGTTAGTAGTTCTAAAACGTCTGTTAGTAGTTCTAAACGTCTATTAGTAGTTCTAAAACGTCTGTTAGTAGTTCTAAAACGTCTGTTAGTAGTTCTAAAACGTCTGTTAGTAGTTCTAAAACGTCTGTTAGTAGTTCTAAAACGTCTGTTAGTAGTTCTAAAACGTCTGTTAGTAGTTCTAAAACGTCTGTTAGTAGTTCTAAAACGTCTGTTAGTAGTTCTAAAACGTCTGTTAGTAGTTCTAAAACGTCTGTTAGTAGTTCTAAAACGTCTGTTAGTAGTTCTAAAACGTCTGTTAGTAGTTCTAAAACGTCTGTTAGTAGTTCTAAAATGTCTGTTAGTAGTTCTAAAATGTCTGTTAGTAGTTCTAAATCGTCTGTTAGTAGTTCTAAATCGTCTGTTAGTAGTTCTAAATCGTCTGTTAGTAGTTCTAAAACGTCTGTTAATAGTTCTAAAACGTCTGTTAATAGTTCTAAAACGTCTGTTAATAGTTCTAAAACGTCTGTTAATAGTTCTAAAACGTCTGTTAATAGTTCTAAAACGTCTGTTAATAGTTCTAAAACGTCTGTTAATAGTTCTAAAACGTCTGTTAATAGTTCTAAAACGCCTTTAGTGTCCATCATTCAAGTGGGAGTTAAGAATAATATACACTTGTTCTAAAATGGTTGCATACCTTGCTCAAACAGATGTGTATTTTGTTTTAAAATGGCTGTGTCGTTCAGAAACTGTTGTGTGTCTTATAAAACTTTTTTGTGTCTTCACAAAATGGTTGTGTGTCGTTCTTAGACGGTTGCATTTCGTTCTTAGACGAATGTGCGCCGTTCTTAAATGGTAAATCGTCTTAAAACGTTTGTATATCGCTTCAAAATGAATATGTATTATACTTAAACTAGTATTTAGTTCTACAACGGTTTTATATTTTGCTGAAATAGTTAAGAATCGAATTAATATATCGTTCTGAAACTTTAAGGCAGTGGTTGAAAATAGTTGCATGTATTTCGTTATAAAACGTTTGTGTCATGCCACAATGATCGTGTATAGTATAGCAACGAACAATGTGATCGGCATCAGTACATCTGTGTCTGACTCTACTTTTTTATAACACTGGAAGATGCGGTGTGGCAGCTGGTAGTTCATCTCGGCAGTGTGTTCACTTCCCACGTACACCACACTGTCTCTAGGTCTTCGTTTCGGGGTCTGTCCGTTTCTCTGCGTCTCTCTCTCTCTCTCTCTCTCTCTCTCTCTCTCTCTCTCACTCAAACTCTGACATTCTCTCACGCACACTCTCTCTCACACTCTCAATTCCCGGCGGGGCCGAAACATTTCGAAGTGTTTCGTCACACACACACACACATACATACAACAGGCCTAGTGTCTAATCGACATGTGCCTAGGACAAAATGGTAACTCTCCTTTCCATTCTCGGTTGCTATTTCCTATGCATCAGCTTCTAATTTTTTTCGTTTATAACTCTCATTCTGCCACTGTTTTTGAAATTCCATCCGTTCAATTCATTTTTCTTAAGAAATAACTATTGTCAATATCATTGCAGTGGCAGATGGAAGGCAGGACCAGTCCGCTAACCTCAGTATTGATTATTATGTCGTACGTAGTGTTGACAAGTCGCCTAAGATATGTCGCTCCATAGCAACACCCTTGAGCGCACCACATGGCACACATGGTGTTGAGAGTACACCACATGGCACATATGGTGTTGAGAGTACACCACATGGCACACATGGTGTTGAGAGTACACCACATGGCACACATGGTGTGGAGAGTACACCACATGGCACACATGGTGTGGAGAGTACACCACATGGCCACACATGGTGTGGAGAGTACACCACATGGCCACACATGGTGTGGAGAGTACACCACATGGCCACACTGTGTGGAGAGTACACCACATGGCCACACATGTGTGGAGAGTACACCACATGGCCACACATGGTGTGGAGAGTACACCACATGGCCACACATAGTGTGGAGGTCACCACATGGCCACACATGGTGTGGAGAGTACACCACATGGCCACACATAGTGTGAGAGTACACCACATGGCACACATGGTGTTGAGAGTACACCACATGGCCACACATGGTGTGGAGAGTACACCACATGGCCACACATGGTGTGGAGAGTACACCACATGGCCACACATGGTGTGGAGAGTACACCACATGGCCACACATAGTGTGGAGAGTACACCACATGGCCACACATGGTGTGGAGAGTACACCACATGGCCACACATGGTGTGGAGAGTACACACATGGCCACACATGTGGAGAGTACACCACATGGCACACATGGTGTTGAGAGTACACCACATGCACACATGATGTGGAGAGTACCACATGGCCACACATAGTGTGGAGAGTACACCACATGGCCACACATGGTGTTGAGAGTACACCACATGGCCACACATGGTGTGGAGAGTACACCACATGGCACACATGGTGTTGAGAGTACACCACATGGCCACACATGGTGTGGAGAGTACACCACATGGCCACAAATAGTGTGGAGAGTACACCACATGGCCACACATGGTGTTGAGAGTACACCACATGGCCACACATGATGTGGAGAGTACACCACATGGCCACACATGGTGTGGAGAGTACACAACATGGCCACACACATAGTGGAGAGCACTTAATCAAATGGAAATTTTAATTATATTGGAAATGCAATAATTATAGTAGATGATGTGAAGTATGCACATGTATCAGTATGTATACCTACCATAAATATACATACTACAGGCTCACACTAGGAAGCCTAAAATTCCGATCACTCTTATAGCCTAAATTATACCTAAAAATCCAACTGCTTCTTTTTTTCCTGATTCCTGTGTAAGAATATAAAAAACAATGCTAAAAACTTTTGGATGACAAAAAAAAAATCTTTATTTATGTTCACATAAAACAACCAGCTCCGCCAGCTGGAAAAAAGGTTGTGTTGACATTTCGATGTGTAAGACGTAATAGTTGCTGCTAGAACTGTAAGTGGGAGTAAAAGAAGGACGGGAGTAATACATGCTGATCTTACTAACAAGGAAATCAGTTCCTCAGCCTGAAGGCTAAGGGACTGATTACCTCACACTCCTCATCTTCCGTCTTCTTCTGCATTGGACTGAAGAAGCCACTGTGTGGTAAACGTTTCCAGAATGAAGATATCCACAAGTGTCTCATTTATCAACTTGTCTGTTTTGTAAACAATTTCTTCACAAATTAAAAAATACCAAGGTTTCCTGTAGCTGTAGCTCGTGCGTAGGTGATAGTTGCAGCCACTGTAGCTCGTGCGTAGGTGATAGTTGCAGCCACTGTAGCTCATGCGTAGGTGATAGTTGCAGCCACTGTAGCTCGTGCGTAGGGGATAGTTTCAGCCACGGTAGCTCGTGCGCAAGGGATATTTGCAGCCACTGTAGCTCGTGCTTAGGTGATAGTTGCAGCCACTGTAGCTCGTGCGTAGGTGATAGTTGCAGCCACTGTAGCTCGTGCGTAGGTGATAGTTGCAGCCACTGTAGCTCGTGCGTAGCCAATAGTTGCAGCCACTGTAGCTCGTGCGTAGGTGATAGTTGCAGCCACTGTAGCTCGTGCGTAGGTGATAGTTGCAGCCACTGTAGCTCGTGCGTAGGTGATAGTTGTAGCTCGTGCGTAGCCAATAGTTGCAGCCAATGTAGCTATAGCTCGTGCGTAGGTGATAGTTGCAGCCACTGCAGCTCGTGCGTAGCCAATAGTTGCAGCCACTGTAGCTAGTGCGTAGATGATAGTTGCAGCCACTGTAGCTCGTGCGTAGCCAATAGTTGCAGCCACTGTAGCTCGTGCGTAGCCAATAGTTGCAGCCACTGTAGCTCGTGCGTAGGTGATAGTTGTAGCTGTAGCTCGTGCGTAGCCAATAGTTGCAGCCACTGTAGCTGTAGCTCGTGCGTAGGTGATAGTTGCAGCCACTGTAGCTTGTGCGTAGGTGATAGTTGCAGCCACTGTAGCTCGTGCATACGCAATAGTTGCAGCCACTGTAGCTCGAGCGTAAGTGATAGTTGCAGCCACTGTAGCTGTAGCTCGTGCGTAGGTGATAGTTGCAGCCACTGTAGCTCGTGCGTAGGTGATAGTTGCAGCCACTGTAGCTGTAGCTCGTGCGTAGGTGATAGTTGCAGCCACTGTAGCTGTAGCTCGTGCGTAGGTGATAGTTGCAGCCACTGTAGCTCGTGCGTAGGTGATAGTTGCAGCCACTGTAGCTCGTGCGTAGGTGATAGTTGCAGCCACTGTAGCTCGTGCGTAGGTGATAGTTGCAGCCACTGTAGCTGTAGCTCGTGCGTAGGTGATAGTTGCAGCCACTGTAGCTCGTGCGTAGGTGATAGTTGCAGCCACTGTAGCTCGTGCGTAGGTGATAGTTGCAGCCACTGTAGCTGTAGCTCGTGCGTAGGTGATAGTTGCAGCCACTGTAGCGTGCTGTGCAGGTGATAGTGCGCACGTGCGTAGCTCGTGCGTAGGTGATATGCCTTCGAGCTCTGTAGTATCTGCCACGTGCTGTAGCTCGCGTAGGTGATAGTGCGCCACTGTAGCTGCGTGCGTAGGTGATAGTGCACCGTAGCTCGTGCGTAGGGATAGCGCACTGTAGCTCGTGCGTAGGTGATAGTGCGCACTGTAGCTCGTGCGTAGGAGGCAATTAGCGGTATTGCAGCCACTGTAGAGCTTGCGTAGGTGATAGTTGCAGCCACTGTAGCTCGTGCGTAGGGATAGTCCCGGTTCACTTGTAGAGCTCGTGCGTAGGTGATATGCGCACTGTAGCTCGTGCGTAGGTGATAGTGACCGTAGCTGTCGCGTAGGGATAGTGCGCACCGTGCTGTAGCTCGTGCGTAGGTGATAGTTGCAGCCACTGTAGCTGTGTGCAGCATGTGCGTAGTGCTGATGCTCGTGATAGCTCGTTCGTAGGTATTGCGTGGTCGTGCGTAGTAGTGCAGCACGTGAGCTCGCGTGTAGTCAGCACTGTGATGTAGCCTCGTGCGTAGGTGATGTAGCCACTGTGCTGTGCGTGGTGATGTTGCAGCCACTGTGCTCGGCGTAGGGATATGCGCAGGCACTCGTGCGTAGGTGTAGTGAGAGTGGCTCTGTAGGTGTGTGCGCATGTGCGTAGCTCGTGCGTAGGTGATAGTTGCTACTGGTCCTGGCGTGCGCACGTGTGAGCTCGTGCGTAGGATGTTGAGCGTAGTGAGCCTGTGGCTGTAGTGTGAGAGTTGCGCCGTGCGTAGCATGTGCGCAGTGCCGTGCTGGGAGTGCAGTCTGTAGCTGTGCGTGCATATGCAGCCACGCGAGTCGTGCGTGGTTCCTAGTTCGCTAGTGGCTGTAGCTGGTGTGTAGTGAGCAGTGCGTACTCTGTGCGGTGATAGTTGCGCCACTGTAGCAGCTCGTGCGTGGTGATGTTGCAGCCACTGTAGCCTCGTGCGTAGGTGATGTGCAGCCATCTGTGCTCGTGCGTGGTGATAGTTGCACACTGTGCTGTAGGCTCGTGGAGTGATGTGCAGCCCTGTAGCGTAGCCGTGCGTAGATTGAGCCATGTGGCTGTAGCGTGAGTGAGTGCATGTGCGCCGTGTGTAGTGTAGATAGCTGAGCCTGTAGCCTGTAGCTGTGGTATAGCAGCCACGCCGGCGAGTATAGTAGCCCCGTAGCTGTGGTAGGTGATAGTGCGCCAGTGATTAGCTCGTAGTGTGTGGGTTAGTAGCCGTGCTGTATGTGCTAGGTGTAGTGGATGTGAGCTGGTGTGAGCATTCACTGTGCTGGTAGTATAGTGCAGCCACGGCTGTGCTCGTGTAGGTGATAGTGCAGCCACTGTGCTGTAGGCTCTGTAGGTGTAGTTGCGATGTGCTGAGCCGCGTAGTGTGCAGCCGTGGTGCTGCGAGTGATAGTTGCGCACGTAGCGTTCAGGTATGCAGCCGTGGCTGGGTGGTGATGCACCCTGTGTGTGGAGATGCAGCCACGTGCTGTGCGGGTGATAGTGCAGCACTGTAGCTTCGTGCGTAGGTGATAGTGCAGCCACTGTAGCGGCTCGTGCTAGTGATAGTGAGCCCACTGTAGCGTAGCTCGTGCGTAGTGATAGTGCGACGTAGCTGTAGCTCGTGTGAGGTGATGTGCGCACTGTGCTGTGTGTGCGTAGGTATGTTGCGCTGTAGCTGTAGCTCGTGCGTAGGTGATAGTGCAGCCACTGTAGCTGTGCGTGGGTGATAGTTGCGCCATGGCTGTAGTCTGGTAGGTGATAGTTGCAGCACTGTGCTGAGCTCGTGTAGGGTAGTTGCAGCCACTGTAGCTGTAGGCTCGTGCGTAGGTGATAGTGAGCCCTGTAGCTGTGCTCGTGCGTGGGCTATGGTGCTGGTATGTTGAGCTGTAGCTCGTGCGTAGGTGATGTTGCGCCACTGGCTGTCGTGGTGATGTGCCCTGAGCTGTAGCTCGTGCGTAGGTAATAGTTAGCCTGTGCTGTGCGTAGGTATTGCACCCTGTAGCTCGTGCGTAGGATGTTGCAGCCACTGTGCTGTGCGTAGGCATAGTTGCAGCACGACTGTGCTAGTGATAGTTGACCTGGCTCGTGCGTGTGTGTGAGCCACGGCGAGCTCGTGCGTAGGTGTAGTTGCAGCCACTGTAGCTGTGCGTAGGTGATAGTTGCAGCACTGTAGCTGTAGCTGTGTGCGAGGTGATAGTTGCAGCCACTGTAGCCTGCGTAGGTGATAGTTGCACCACTGTAGCTCGGCGAGGTGATAGTGCGCCACGTGGTGTGCCGCGTTGATGGAGCATGTACAGCTCGCGTAGGTGATAGTTGACACTGTGCTGTAGTTAGGTGATAGTTGCAGCTACTGTAGCTGTAGCTCGTGCGTAGGTGATAGTTGCAGCTACTGTAGCTGTAGCTCGTGTGTAGGTGATAGATGCAGCATCTTGCTCTTACACATCTTTCTACAATTCCTCTAACTAAAAAGTAGAAGTTTAAATATTAGAAAGTCAGGTTCTCAAGGCCTGTTAACCTGGTTGTAAAGGGAAGCTTGCAGCAAAATAAACACAGCAGAAAACTTTAAATTGTATTTTATTCACCAAGTATAGAATCAGATAGTACATATATAATATGTACAGCAAAGATAGGTATTAGTGCACGGTAGTCAAGGTATAGGTATTAGTGCACGGTAGTCAAAGTATAGGTATTAGTTCACGGTAGTCAAGGTATAGGTATTAGTGCACGGTAGTCAAGGTATAGGTATTAGTTCACGGTAGTCAAGGTATAGGTATTAGTGCACGGTAGTCAAGGTATAGGTATTAGTGCACGGTAGTCAAGGTATAGGTATTAGTGCACGGTAGTCAAGGTATAGGTATTAGTGCACGGTAGTCAAGGTATAGGTATTAGTGCACGGTAGTCAAGGTATAGGTATTAGTGCACGGTAGTCAAGGTATAGGTATTAGTGCACGGTAGTCAAGGTATAGGTATTAGTGCACGGTAGCAAGGTATAGGTATTAGTGCACGGTAGTCAAGGTATAGGTATTAGTGCACGGTAGTCAAGGTATAGGTATTAGTGCACGGTAGTCAAGGTATAGGTATTAGTGCACGGTAGCAAGGTATAGGTATTAGTGCACGGTAGTCAAGGTATAGGTATTAGTGCACGGTAGTCAAGGTATAGGTATTAGTGCACGGTAGTCAAGGTATAGTATTAGTGCACGGTAGTCAAGGTATAGGTATTAGTGCACGGTAGTCAAGGTATAGGTATTAGTTGCACGGTAGTCAAGGTATAGGTATTAGTGCACGGTAGTCAAGGTATAGGTATTAGTGCACGGTAGTCAAGGTATAGGTATTAGTGCACGGTAGTCAAGGTATAGGTATAGTGCACGGTAGTCAAGGTATAGGTATTAGTGCACGAGTAGTCAAAGGTATAGGTATTAGTGCACGGTAGACAAGGTATAGGTATTAGTGCAGGGTAGACAAGGTATAGGTATTAGTGCACGGTAGTCAAGGTATAGGTATTAGTGCACGGTAGTCAAGGTATAGGTATTAGTGCACGGTAGTTAAGGTATATGTATTAGTGCACGGTAGTCAAGGTATAGGTATTAGTGCACGGTAGTCAAGGTATAGGTATTAGTGCACGGTAGTTAAGGTATAGGTATTAGTGCACGGTAGTCAAGGTATAGGTATTAGTGCACGGTAGACAAGGTATAGATATTAGTGCACGGTAGACAAGGTATAGGTATTAGTGCACGGTAGTCAAGGTATAGGTATTAGTGCACGGTAGACAAGGTATAGGTATTAGTGCACGGTTGTCAAGGTATAGATATTAGTGCACGGTAGACAAGGTATAGGTATTAGTGCACGGTAGACAAGGTATAGGTATTAGTGCACGGTAGACAAGGTATAGGTATTAGTGCACGGTAGACAAGGTATAGGTATTAGTGCACGGTAGACAAGGTATAGTTATTAGTGCACGGTAGACAAGGTATAGGTATTAGTGCACGGTAGTCAAGGTATAGGTATTAGTGCACGGTAGACAAGGTATGGGTATTAGTGCACGGTAGTCAAGGTATAGGTATTAGTGCACGGTAGTCAAGGTATAGGTATTAGTGCACGGTAGTCAAGGTATAGGTATTAGTGCACGGTAGTCAAGGTATAGGTATTAGTGCACGGTAGTCAAGGTATAGGTATTAGTGCACAGTAGACAAGGTATAGGTATTAGTGCACGGTAGTCAAGGTATAGGTATTAGTGCACAGTAGACAAGGTATAGGTATTAGTGCACGGTAGACAAGGCAAAACAGCAGCCAAGAGACAAGAGACAACCATGCAGCAACCAGCAGCAGAATGATAATGACAATGGTGACAACGTGCGTGGTAACCACGTCACCTTCACAATTGCCAGATCCACATTATGATTGGCTGAACCTAGGTACTGATCTGACGATGGGACCCCGATCGTCAGACCCTTAGCATCTGGTTCGCTGGTTGGGGAGATAGCCTATGTGAGAATGTGGACATACTCTTAATAAAGGTTATGTACTCTTTGCAAGTCACACAAAATCTTATGTTATAAATATATACGGGGAAAGCTATATCTGGGGTTCCAGGTATGAGGGAAATAAAATCAAGCTCCAAAAATAAAATATACAATTTCAGTGTCTTTATAGCTAGTTGAGAAGAATCCTCGTTGTGTGGCGTTATAGTGGAAATAAAGACGTCAGATCACATGTTTGCGCAATATATTCGTATCTGACCGCACGACCACACTATGCATTGGAATCTCACTACGTGACAATACTGAGCATTGGTTCCTCTTAACCACTCACACCATTGTTACGTAACACACTGGCAGCTCATGCTATGGCCACACCACACACTGGCAGCTCATGCTATGGCCACACAACACACTGGCAGCTCATGCTATGGCCACACAACACACTGGCAGCTCATGCTATGGCCACACAACACACTGGCAGCTCATGCTATGGCCACACAACACACTGGCAGCTCATGCTATGGCCACACAACACACTGGCAGCTCATGCAATGGCCACACCACACACTGGCAGCTCATGTTATGGCCACACAACACACTCGCAGCTCATGCTATGGCCACACAACACACTGGCAGCTCATGCTATGGCCACACAACACACTGGCAGCTCATGCTATGGCCACACAACACACTGGCAGCCATGCTATGGCCACACAACACACTGGCAGCTCATGCTATGGCCACACAACACACTGGCAGCTCATGCTATGGCCACACAACACACTGGCAGCTCATGCTATGGCCACACAACACACTGGCAGCTCATGCTATGGCCACACAACACACTGGCAGCTCATGCTATGGCCACACAACACACTGGCAGCTCATGCTATGGCCACACAACACACTGGCAGCTCATGCTATGGCCACACAACACACTGGCAGCTCATGCTATGGCCACACAACACACTGGCAGCTCATGCTATGGCCACACAACACACTGGCAGCTCATGCTATGGCCACACAACACACTGGCAGCTCATGCTATGGCCACACAACACACTGGCAGCTCATGCTATGGCCACACAACACACTGGCAGCTCATGCTATGGCCACACAACACACTGGCAGCTCATGCTATGACCACACAACACACTGGCAGCTCATGCTTTGGCCACACACACACTGCAGCTCATGCTATCGCCACACCACACACTGGTAGCTCATGCTGTGGCCACACACACACTGGCAGCTCATGCTATGGCCATACCACACACTGGCAGCTCATGCTATCGCCACACAACACACTGGCAGCTCATGCTATAGCTACACCACACACTGGCAGCTCATGCTATGGCCACACCACACACGCAGCTCATGCTATGGCCACACCACACACTGGCAGCTCATGCTATGGCCACACAACACACTGGCAGCTCATGCTATCGCCACACAACACACTGGTAGCTCACGCTATGGCCACACCACACACTGGCAGCTTACGCTATGGCCACACTACACAGTGGCAGCTCACGCTATGGCCACACACACACTGGTATCTCATGCTATGGTAACACCACACTCTGGCAGCTAACGCTATGGCCACACCACTATGGCCACACACCACACTAGCAACTCACACTATGGCCACACCACTCACTGACAACTCACACTATGGCCACAACGCACACTGGCAATTCACACTATGGCCACACCACACACTGGCAGCTCACATTATGGCACCACACACTAGCAACTCACAACAGATACACAAAGCAGTGACTCACCACATACACTACACACTGAAGCTCTACACAGCCACACTACATGTGACCACACTACATGCCGTGCCACACTACATGGCCATATCACACAGTGAGACTCACCACATGGCTACACCACACGAGACTCCCAATATGTTGTGCATCTCTGGTGACTCCCTATTCTCTGGGCCTCCAAGAATATGACTCACCATAGCACTTAATGCATATGTTGATACGTCTTCGCTCATTATCATAAAGACTATTTGTTAGACCAGTAATTACTGAGAAGAACATCCAGTAATACTGAAGGTGTTTAGGTGACAGTGGTAGAAGTGAATGCAAATACTCTTCTCTACTTGCTCCTTAACCAGTGTGTGTCTCCATTAAGGGCTGTAGTATTTGTAAAGCTGACTGTATAGTCATCAACATTATGAACACCAGCCTCTGATATTTTCTGCCACTCAACTGTCTCCGTTTCCTGTATATATCCCGTTACAAAAGCCAAATCCATCCATTTCGAACAAAAATTCCTATCATCAATAGTCTCTCCCTGAACTACGCTAACCATTTTATTCTATAGTATGTACTAAAATTTTATGTGTGGCATAATTATAAAAACAAATATAACTTCAGTGAGTTGATTTTGATCCTCAAAAATAATTAGGTAGTGTAAGTAACCACTTGAGAATATTTCTAAATTATGACACCTAAATAATAACACTAATAATAGATATTATTGGAAAATATATATACACAAATCATGAATAATGAATAATACAAATATAACAGATATCATTAAACAGTATATGTGATTGTATTTTAAATTACCGAGACAAGCAAAAGGTTGTGGGTATAGCTTTACTACACGCAAAATAAAGCAAGAACCGCTTCCCACCAGATGTAAAAACAGTGATGGAAAAAAAATAGGAATAAATCACAATGAGCCTGATTTTAATGACGTGTTTGAAAAATAATGGAAATGAAAAAGAATATTCAAAAATTCATATACTGCCACCAAATTATGCCAGTGATAGAAGAATACAATTAAAGAATATATCATTGGTCAATAACAAAAATGATTCGTTGTCAAAGATATTTGAAGGTAATTAGGGAATTTTGGTGTTGTTGAATTTGAAAATGGCAGTAGGTTTTTGAGATTGGCTCTAAATTGTGAGATATTGCATACCTACCCTCAATTAACAGGAAGCTTAGCCATATGTATATGTAGTGATAATTTGTATATACAGATAGTTTTAATAAATATTAAAATTTTATTTTTAAATTATTTAATATTTAACGAGAAGAGTTGTATCAATAACGACCACCTGAGAATATTGTAACCTTTATTTTATTTTTTTCCAAAATAAACATGAGTTCTTCACGAAGAGTCTGCTTAAACAATCCCAATGCATTTTGCTACATCTGTGGCGAATACTCTTTGCAAAAACAAAGAAAAAACATCACAGATTTTATAAAACAAGCTTATCTTGCTTATTTTGGAGTGGCGTTTGGAGAACAAAACAAGTCTTGGGCTCTCTAAATAGTTTGCAAAACCTGTGTGTGGAATGCTGACGACAGTGAAAAAATAAGCAAAGGAAAAGTTTATTGGGTGTGTCTAAGGTGCGGAGAGCCGGAAAACCACCACGATGATTGCTATTTCTGTATGGTGAATGTGGAAGGTTTTAATCGATACAAGAAAGTCAAGTGGGGAATATCCTGATTTGGAGTCAGCAAGGAGAGCTGTGCCATATAGAGAAGACGTTACCATACCAGTGTTTACAACACTGTCTGATCTTTCCTTGTCAGATGTTGAAGAAACACAGAGTTCAGGAAGTATCACAGGTGCTAGCATTGGAAATGAATTTAAAGTAAACATTTCAACAGCCCAGCAGGTTCTCCCAGGAAGAAATCAATGATCTGATAAGTGACCTCAGTCTGTCAAAGCAAGCATCTGAACTTTTGACATCTAAACAATCTACAACAATATACTACCTCTCTTCTAACTCCTCACTCAACAAAGCTGTGCTGATGACCAACATAAAAGAAAATCGTATAAATAACGTTTTCATGTGCAATAATCATTGGTATCTGAATTACCTTACTATGTTAATCTGTTATTATATAGAATGAATCGCTAATATGTATTACATGATTTGACTTTTGCATGTTCTAAAAATAATTTTCACATCCTTTAATTTTCAATGGGACACCAAATTTATTATAAACTAGAGCCAGTGAAGCAAAATGGATGACATAATCGGAACCAGCACCACAAACGTACCCTTAAACCGGTGTAATATTATTGGCCAGAAAATGTGTGTTGACCAGTGATAGCTGCCACAAGTGATAGCTGCCACCAGTGATAGCTGCCACCAGTGATAGCTGCCACCAGTAATCAATATATAGGTGAAATGAAACTTCACTCCCTCAAATTTGTTGATTTTATGTAATCCCAGTAGTAAACCATACATTATATACTTGTAACATCCCCCTATTTTAACTTTCAGTGCCTTATCCTAAAAATAATACAACATGATCAGATACAAATAACTAAACTAGCTATTCTTAATTATGCACATCAATATTTTCTACCCCTAGTATATTACACTAATGTTTAAATACGATATTGCCACACCATGATAGTGAAAACATCCATTATTTTATATAACATACCCCCTTTATTGAAGCTTGCAGCTTCAGATGTTCACCTGCGCTTCCCAGGCCTCACATCCTGGATAGAGTGTCCTGCATGTCCTGCCCCTAGGATGCCTCAAGCTGCACTGACTAGAAGAGACTGTTACACTATTAACCTCCCACATATCATAAACTATGCAAGATTAATGAAACTAAACTAGCTAATTGCTAACTTCATAACCATAGACAAAATAACAAGGATATTTTCTAGCATTTTAACAAATAAATATTTACTGAATTTGTAAAAATAATACATAAAGTTTTCGTCCTTAAAAGTTTATACCCACATCAAAAAATTCTAAATATATATCTAACCCAATCCAAAATTGATTAAAAAACCACATTATGAGTAACAGAATCGTGGTAGTGTACATACTATATAAAAAAACTTTAAAACCTTCAGAAATTTAGAATATTATAGCTAAACTTACTCGCCTTTCAGGAAAAAAAACCCTGATTCTCATAATATAGTTACTTGGAGAATGAGACACTTTCTCTACCTAAAATTAAACTATGCCCTGAGGACCTTTACAACACGCTCATAAAACCCTTTTAAATGTCCAAAACCCTAGCACTTGCCTACCCCTTCCATAAAATCATTCCTGGAGCGACCCCTATGCCTCCTTCCCTCCATCCCAAATTTATATGCCTTGCTAATCACCTTAATTTGCTCCCTCCTCTCTATATATCCTAACCACCTCTAGAACCCTTCGCCACCTTTGATTACTACTTTTGATGACCCCACACGTAATCTCCAAGCTATAAATTCTCCACATAATAGTCACACCACACTTTTCTCTCCAACATGACATCTCTACTGTCGTCCGCCTCCTCTTTGTTGCAACGTTTAAACCCCATCAATAAAATTAATTGCCTCCATAGATGCCTCAATGTACCACCCACTTTTTCTCCTCGTCAATTTTGTGGTTCATTTCATCTTTCACAGACAACTCAGCCGAAAAATCCACTACCAAATATCTAAACTCACTCATTTCCTCCACACTCCTTTCCACTAATCTTTAATTTATTATATTTTTGTTACTCTCATTATTTTCCTCTTTTCTATGTCCATTTTTAATTTCCTTCTTTTTTCTTCCCTTCTAAATTCATCTACCAACCTTTGCAGCATCCAAATAGAACCTTGTCAATGGCAAAAGCATTTAATCCCACACTTCTCCCCCACACTCTAGCTTTTACTTCTTTTATAACCCCATTTATAAATACGTTAAACAACTATGGTGACATTACACATACCTTTCTAAGGCATACTGACTCGCTATCCACATAAAAACTCTTTACTACATTTAATATCCTACCAGTTATTCCATACATTTGCAACATCTGCCACATTGCTCCTCTGTCCACCCTATTATACGTCTATTCTAAATCCATAAATGCAACACAAAAGTTCCTTGCTTTCATATAAGACTTGTTCACGTGAATGTTGGTCAACATATTCTCTGCTCTTCATAAAATCCCCCTATTTCTCTGCAGTCCTTTTGAAGGTCCTTCCCTTAATTTATTCAACGATAAGTCTACCAGTATACTAAGCAGGTTAAATTCCTTTATAAATCGTACACTCTTTTATGTCCCATTTTCTCTTATATAAAAGAAGAAATATAGAAAGCAAAGAATACCAAAGAAAAGAAGAGCCAGAAATGAATATGCATCAATAAAAGGAGAGGCTAAGCAACAATCCAAGCCAAATCTGAACCAACGTTACTAAACAATAACATCAGAAAGACAACAACTCTGAAGCACCACATAATAAGACTGAGACAGATACATCTATGGTCATGGCACTGCATAACTGTCCATGGGCTCTGTGAGAAGCAGCAGAGGACCTGTGTGAACCATTACCAGCAGTTTTCAACAAGTCAGTTGAAGCTGGGCAGCTGCCAGACGTATGTAAACGGTGAATATACTCCTCATAAAAAAAGAATAAGGACAAACAAGTAGCATTCAACTACAAGCAGGTGTCACTAAAGTATAATATGTAAGGTTATGGAGAAGATAATCAGGAAATTAGTGGAGCACCTGGAATGGACCGGATACTTAAATAACAGCCAGCACGGATGTCGAAATGGTAAATACTGTCCCAAAAATCTGCTAGAGTTCTATAAAAAGATAAAAGTTAGTCAGATATATCTTTGATATACCTTTGATGAGTTTCAAGAGTCTCACTACTCTCGGAGCTCGGCTACAGGCCAGGCTCGTCTTGTACTTGCCTGGTCAATCAGATTGTTGCTGCTGGAGACCCGCTGCCCGACATATCCATCACAACCTAGTTAATCTAGCACCTGGTGAAGATACTTGTCCAGTTTTCTGATAAAGACTTCTACACTTGTTCCAGCCGTGTTTCTGATATCTTCTGGTAAGATGTTGAATAGCCAAGGGCCTTTTGTGCTCACCTCACCCCTGCTCCTCCCTGGGTTTATTTTGCACTTCCTCCCATATATCTCACTCTAGACAAGAGAGAAATGCATGAACTGTATATTTCTGGACTGTAGGAATAACAAGCAGAAATAACAGGGAAAGCAATACAGTGGATAAAGGAATACGTAACAGACACATCCATTTCGGCGAGTATGACGAGAGGGGTTCCACAAGGGTCAGTACTTGGTCCATAAACGTTTCTTGTGTATGGAAACAACATAACGGAGGAAATAACAAATATAATACCATTGAGCTGTATTAGAGCCACAAATATAATCAGGTTGTTTAATTTATCACTTGAGAATATTCCTAAATTATAAAACATAAATAACACAAAAAATATTATTAATGGAAAATTTATGCAGTGCTAGTCACGGCATTATGCCGCCCCTCCCCCACACACACACGTACCAAAACACAAACACATACCATGAAAGTTTGTAATATATATTTTTTCACACTTACTGAGGTTTTAATACTTGGTGCTGCGTCCTTTACGCTTAATCACGTCCCTCAGCCGTGTAGGAAGACACACAAATTCTTGAGGGTTTGGGGAGGTATATTATTCCATGCCTCATGTAGAGCAGCCTCCAGCCGCGGGATAG
Organism: Cherax destructor; assembly: GCA_009830355.1. Taxonomy (NCBI): domain Eukaryota; kingdom Metazoa; phylum Arthropoda; class Malacostraca; order Decapoda; family Parastacidae; genus Cherax; species Cherax destructor. The sequence continues at coordinate 12,253 of WNWK01020808.1, read as the reverse complement.
AACTGATATTCTTGCCCAGTAAACTTTGTTTCACTATTGACCAGATGTTCTCAATAGGTTTAGGTCTGGAGAATTGCCTGGCCAGTCATTAAAGAACCTCACTTCACAGTCCTTAAGCCACTGAACTACAGATTTGGTGGTATGACACGGTGCACTGACCTGCATAAAAACCGTAACCCTACACTTGTCAAACGCCTCAGGTAAATTGTCACACAACTCCAGGTAATTATACTGGTTCATATACTGGTTTTTGGGAAGCACAATGAGTTCACCAACACTCTGAGCACTGAAACACCCCAAACCATGAGCGAGTTTGGGTGTTTGGTGGTCCCACAGGTGTAGCATGGGTCTAGCGGGTCACTACCTCTGGGCTGGTACACATGTCCCCCACGGTTACAGGTGACGGTGAAGGCTGCTTCATCACTCCAAAGTACTACAGAGCACTGTTGAGGAATCCAGTGAAGATATTTCTTTGCATAATCCAGCCTACGTTTCTTCTGTGGCTTGGAGAGGATCGGTTTCTTAACCTGGCGGTGACTACTGTAGCCCAGTTCTGACACACATCTGTTAATAGTTCTTACAGACACCTCTTAGAGAAGATGTGTGTTCTTTTCTTTCAATTCTCTAACACACTTAAGGTACGAACAGATGTCTTCTTCGAGGGGCCAGGCCGAGGTTTGGCAGATGGTAACTCGACACCGCCACAAGTCTTGAAACGCTGCACCCAGTTCCTCACTGAACACTCACACACACCAACATTCTCTACTATTTCTTTCGTCTGGTGCCCAGCTTTGTGAAGTCCTATGATTTGAGCTATAGTTTCAGGTGTTATTGACTTCCTTTCACCCATAATCAAACATGTATAGCCCCAAAACCAAACGAAACACTGGACAAAAGATGGTGTGGATGAGAGACAAAATTTCAACACTTCCTCTCACCACGTCAGCTACGTGAGCACTGAGGAGTCACTGTGGAGTGTGACGGCAGGCTGTGACGTCATGCTAACGGCTGCTACCCGGCAAAATGCACTGACGAAAAAAGACCCCCTGTATGGTAGACCTTTGATTTTCGTCACGGCATTATGCAGGGGCTCTCACCCGGCATAATGCTGTGACTAGCACTGTACATATATGAATTATATGTAAACATAAATCATATGAAAACATAAAGGAAAGGACTTCAGGGTGAGTATAGTTCCAAGCATTTCACCCTGAGGCACTCTTAATGCCAATAACATCTTCAGAGGTGACAGCAACACTATTACCACTACACAACACTATCACTACTGCACAATATCACTACACAACATTATCACGACTACACAACACTATTACCACTATACAAGGATCTAAAATTTACGGTAGCTTTTAGAAACCTAAAGAGGGAAATATTCACGACTCTATTCACGGCAGGTCTATCTTGTAGTATGCAACGCTAGTAGGGAATCCGCACTTGATAAAGCACATAACGAAGCTGGAAAAAAATATAAAAGTTTGCAGCAAAACTAGTCCCAGAGCTGAGAGGTATAAGCTTTGAGGAGAGGCTAAAAGAGCTAAACTTGATGACATTAGAGGACAAAGACCATGGGTGGTGACATGATTACGACGAACAAAATACTGAGAGGAATTGAGGAGGACAGGGCGAGTTTGAGAGGCGGGTCATGGGTACACGAAGGTATAGCTGGATGTTAACAACACACATGAATAACAGGGATGTTTTAAAATATTTTTTTTTACAATCAGAATGGTCAGGAAGTGAAACTACCTTAAGAGGGTAATCGAGGCTAGGACCCTGGGTAGCTTTAATAAGAGACTGGATAAATATATGAGTGGGAGGGGCTGGGTTTGATTGGTGTCGTGGGTGCGGGAGTAAATTCTTGGGTAGCTTTGGGAAGGGGTGGTTTTGATAAGAACTTGCCTTGTATGGGCCAGTAGGCCTTCTGCAGTGTTCCTCCATTCTTATGTTCTTAAGAGCGAATTGGTACATAGTTCTAGGAATAAGAACGATAGGGCTCAAGCAGCCTGGATAAAATGAATCTAGTAGCAGTTTGCAGAGTGAGGGAATGGGGACAGGAGCTGAAACTCCACCCCTGCAACTCCAGTTAGGTGAGTACAATTAGTTGAGTGTGTGTGCACACACACACACAAGTACACACGAACACACGTACACACACCTGACCACACTGGAGGACATGAGGGTTAGGGGAGACATGATAACGATATACAAAATACTGCGTGGAATAGATAAGGTGGACAGAGACAGGATGTTCCAAAGATGGGACACAGAAACAAGGGGTCACAACTGGAAGTTGAAGACTCAGACAAATCAAAGGGATGTTAGGAAGAATTTCTTCAGTCATATGGGTTTTGGGGGGAAAACAGAGAAGTCCCAGTGTAGTAATATAATAAGTTCTAGGAGAACTAGTAATAGGCAGAATAAGGTGGATAGTGGAAAGCTAGTGACACTAGATGACAAGGACAGTAATAGGTATAGTGGAAAAACAGAAATGAGCAGGAAGGGTAAAGAGAAAGGAGGGTCTTTAAATATATATTACACCAATAGTCGTAGTGCTAGGAATATGATGGACGAGTTGAGATTAGTTGCAAGTACGGGTAATATTGATGTTTTTGCAATAACTGAGACATATTTTAATATGAAAAATCGGGACTTGCCTGCCGAATGTCACATTCAGGGTTTTAAATTGTTCCAAGTAGACAGAAGTATCGGGAAAGGGGGTGGGGTGGCACTATGTCCGTGATCATTTAAATTGTTACATAAAATCGGGTATAAAGTCTGAATTAACACATACAGAGTCTGTCTGGATAGAATTTTCAGAGGGGTGTGAAAAATTGATTTTAGGCGTGATTTACCGTCCTCCAAACTTAGATAGGGAACAAGGGAGACTACTTTGGGAGGAAATTGTTAAGGCCACAAGGCACGATAACGTAGTAATTCTAGGGGACTAACTTTAGTCAGATTGATTGGAATTTCTTGATAGGGAATTTAGAATCTAACGACTTTTTAGAAGTAGTTCAGGATTGCTTTTTGAAGCAGTTTGTGACAGAACCTACAAGGGGAAATAACCTACTTGACTTGGTTCTGGCAAGCAAGGAAACCCTTGTTAATAATTTAGAAATTACAGAGGAACTCGGCTCAAGCGACCACAAGTCAATTACCTTTAGCATTGAATGGATGTATGATAGTAGGGATAATTCAGTAACGGTCCCAGATTTTCGCTTAGCAGATTATGATGGACTTAGAGAACACTTATCAACTGTGGACTGGGGTGACGAAGAGAGGTATCAATATGACAGTTTTCTTAACACTATACAGGCTGCCCAAAGAACATTTATCCCGTATAAAGAAATTAGATCAAGTAGAAATGACTCAAAATGGATGAATAATAGGCTCAAATATCTTTTAGAGCAGAAGAAAGGAATTTATAGGCGCATAAAAAGAGGTGAGGGTCATCTTATAAATCAGTATACTGACATTAAGAGGGACGTTAAAAAGGGAATAAGAAAAGCTAAACGGGACTATGAAATTAAAGTTGCTAGGGATTCAAAAACTAACCCAAAAAGTTTTTTCCAGGTTTATAGAACAAAAGTTAGGAATAAGATAGGTCCCCTTAAAAATAACTTTGGGCATCTTACTGACAAGGAGAATGATATATGCTCTATTTTTAATAATTATTTTCTCTCGGTTTTCACACACGAAGACATTAATAATATCCCAGTAATTAATTTTTACAGAGGCCCAGAAGAAGATAAATTATGTAATATCACAGTTACTAGCGAAATGGTTATGAAACAAGTAGACCGACTGAAACAAAATAAATCGCCGGGTCCTGATGAGCTTTTTGCAAGGGTTCTTAAGGAATGCAAAATGGAACTCTGTGAACCAATATCTAACATTTTTAATTTATCTCTTCAAACAGGTGTAGTGTCTGATATGTGGAAGATGGCTAATGTAATTCCTATTTTTAAAGCAGGGGACAAGTCACTACCGTCAAATTACCGCCCAATAAGCCTGACCTCAATTGTATGCAAATTACTAGAGTCAATTATAGCTGATATTATTAGAAGCAATCTAGATAACCATAATTTGATTATTGATACTCAGCATGGATTCACGAGGGGCCGTTCCTGCCTATCTAATTTATTAACCTTCTTCAGTAAAGCTTTTGAGGCTGTTGATCACGATAAAGAATTCGATATTGTTTATTTAGACTTTAGTAAGGCTTTTGATAGAGTACCGCACCAGAGACTGTTAAAGAAAGTGGCAGCTCATGGCATTGGGGGAAAAGTGCTGTCATGGATCGAGTCATGGCTCACCAATAGGAAGCAGAGAGTGTGCATAAATGGGGTTAAATCCGAATGGGGACTTGTAACAAGTGGTGTTCCACAGGGATCAGTCTTAGGCCCATTGTTATTTATAATATATATCAATGACCTTGACGAGGGAATTACTAGTGATATGAGCAAATTCGCCGACGACACGAAGATAGGTAGGATAATTGATTCAAACATAGGAGTCATAGAATTTCAGGAAGATTTAGACAAACTTAATTCGTGGTCAGAAAAGTGGCAGATGCAGTTCAATGTAGATAAATGCAAGGTTCTGAAGCTCGGGAGTGTCCATAACCCAAGCACTTATAAGTTAAATAACGTAGAACTTAGCCATACAGATTGCGAGAAGGACTTGGGGGTGATGGTAAGCAGCAACCCTAAACCAAGACAGCAATGCCTAAGCGTAAGTAATAAGGCATATAGATTACTGGGATTTATATCAAGAAGTGTTAGCAACAGAAGTCCAGAGGTTATATTACAGCTTTATACATCATTAGTAAGGCCTCACCTAGATTACGCAGGTCATTTTTGGTCTCCATATTACAGAATGGACATAAATTCGTTAGAAAACATTCAGCGTAGAATGACTAAATTAATACATAGAATTAGAAATCTTCCTTACGAAGAAAGATTGAAGACCCTAAAATTACATTCACTTGTAAGACGTAGAATGAGGGGAGACATGATCGAGGTATACAAGTGGAAAATGGGTATTAACAAAGGATATATAAATAAGGTCTTGAGGATATCTCTCCAAGAGAGAACCCGCAATAATGGATTCAAGTTAGATAAGTTTAGATTTAGAAAGGATATAGGAAAGTATTGGTTTGGAAATAGGGTAGTTGATGAGTGGAACAGTCTGCCTAGTAGGGTTATTGAAGCTGGGACCTTGGGTAGTTTCAAATTTAGGTTGGATAAATTCATGAGTGAGAGGTGTTGGATTTGAGTGGGACTCGCGCATGAGTGGGTAGAATTGGTAAATAAGCAGATTGAGGGACTGACAACCTCACACTCCTCTTGTTCTTCACGATTCTCTTTTGTATGGACTGATGAAGCCACTGTGTGGCGAAACGTTTCCTCAATAAAGATACCCAAGTGTTGCATATGTGTCTTATTTACCAACTCGTCGGTTCTCTGAACCATTCATTCACAGTGGGTAGAATTGTCAAAGCTTATTTCTTGGGTAGCATTTAGGTGAGTATACACAACATTAGGAACTTCACTGAGAAGTTAAAATTAGGCACTTCACTGAAAGGTTAAAATTAGGCACTTCACTGAAAGGTTAAAATTAGGAACTTCACTGAAAGGTTAAAATTAGGAACTTCACTGACGATACAAAATGGGATCCCAGAGGCAAAGGCGAAGACCCAGGGAAACAGAGGAAGGCCTTGGAAAGGAATAATAAACGGGAGAGCTAATGAGAAGGATGGAGAAAGAGTGGACAAGGAAGCTAGGAGAGCTTGCCACTAAAACAGAGGAGAGGATGGATACAGAGAGCAAGTAGTGAGAGCTGCGAGTCAAAGCTCCAGAAGTCAGGATACAAAACCTAAAAGATGAACTGAAAATGCTGAACCAAGATATAGCGCCAAAGAACGGAAGGGTCATGCCATCAGGAGCAAGTATACCAACAGCACCGAAAGGAAGGAAAGAGTTAAGTTCTATGCTAAGGCCCTATCAGGCCACCAGGTAATGCCGAGGAATGAAAGTCGCATCCTGCGGGCACAGGACAGCAGTGAGTGATGAAGGGGGGGGGGGTTAGGTAGATATGATGATAGGCCCCCTGCAGAGGCGCAACCAGTCCACCAGGAGATACAGGAAATGACACGATTGTTAACAAACTATACCACGGGTGGGGTTAGAACCCGCGATCAGAGACGGTCTTGAGTTTTGAGACTCTCTGATCGCGAGTTCTAACCCCACCCATGGTATGGTTCATTCATGGGCTTCAGGAGATCAAAGGAAGAACATACGAAAAAAGACGACTGAAAGAGAAAAAAAACAGATTGAAAATATCATCAAACAAACAGGAGAGGAAGATGCATCTAAGCTGATAAATTTTCAGAGTTGGGGCATACTCGAGGTGAAGAAATTGGCCTGATTTTTAAGACAGAAATGGTGCAGAACAGGATCCTGCGGCAGCATCCATGGCTAAAGGAAACAGCAAAATACCAGAGGGTGTACCTAGATTGCTACAGAACGAGAACAGAATGACAGAAACTGAGAGAAAGGATACACAGACGAAAGGGGCAAGAAAAAGAGACAAGGATAGAGTCAGGAGGGGACATCCAGAGTCGGGAGGAGCAATAGGCGCAACCATCCACAGAACCACTCACAGAACCCTGCAACGAAACATACTATACAAAAACAAAAGCACACTTCACTCTCACAGACCACACCCCCACCTTACACAGTAGACTCCCTTAACTACCTGCCAGTTTTCCCAATCCCCCAATCCCTACAACCCCTAAGTATACAGTGTTGGTAAAGAAGCTGAAAGTATGGTACACCAACGCAGATGGAATAACGAATAAGTGTGAGGAGTGGCATGAAAGAATCACAGAGGCATCCACAGACATCATATCACTCACAGAAACCAAGCTCACAGGAAAGACAACAGACTACATCTTTCCAAATGGATATCAAATCCTGAGGAAAGATAGAGGGAATGGAGAGGGTGGAGTTACACTGCTCGTCAAAAACCAATGGGATTTTGACAAACTGGAGAGGACGCAGTGGAGAAGCAAGAGACTACATAATAGGAACACTTCAGTCTGGAGGTCCCAAGGTGGGATGTGGAGAACCTTTATTTTTGGTTCCTGCCACCTGATTTGTGCCTATGCAACCCTTTTCGTGGGAAAAATTATGATGATTAACATTTGGATATTTTTTTTCGTTTGTGAGACCTCACAGCTACATCAGAATCGTCATGTGTTACATTCTTAGAGTTATTTGGCTGGCTCGTCTGTAATTGAACAATTAACTCTTGTAGGCCTAGTCTTATTTCTTCCAGAGAAAAAATATCCTTTGTGGTATTTATTAGACAACCACTCTATATTCTTGCAGCTATATTTATTCTGTAAGACAACACTTAATATCCAGTCTGATTCACCCAAATAAAACTTATTACTCAAGGACTTAGGAGTGCTTTTTAATTTGACCCTAAATTGTTGCAAATTATGGTAATTTGGTTCTGGAGTTCTTAAATTAATCACAATATTTACTAGGTCTAACCTACTTGTCTCCCTATTACCATAGGTCACCTCTAACAAGTCTATATTATGAAATCCTTGAATCAGGGCATAAGCATCGCTTCTGACCTGATTCAAGGACATCTGCTAGGTCATTCCTCCCATGTACAGCAGCCTTAAATACTGACCAGAATTCCTCCCAGTTGCTTCCTGGATTAAATGTTGATAGACATAACTCGGGGAGTTTGGGCAAAGACCTGGCATTTACATTGCTAGATGGTCAACTGCAGTATTTACACATTTTAATTTATTTAATATTCTCACCTTTATATGATAGTATTTTTTCTTCCAGTTCATAATACTGATTAATTATTAATTTCCTTTCATTATCATCTGCACAATTCACCAGCAGATCACCTTCATAGTCTGTAATACAATTTATGACACATACCTATTCTGTGATGATTCCAAATATAATTCTAAATTAACCTTATTCACAGTTTCTTCTGCCACCAATTTCAGGCATTTTTTTGCATTTAATGATGCCTTTAATAGCTTTGATTCCCATGGATTTACCATCAGCATTAATTACATTACCTTCATCTATGGCTCCTTAATGAACACTGGGTGTACAAATTATACATTGAGACTGGATATAATTTATTACAATATGCTTCAAATATCCTAGCCAAATATTTTCTGGCTTAGTAAATTAATTATAATTATTATAAGCCAAATATTTCCTGGCAAAACTATAATTAATATTATTACAATCAGAAAGACAATTATCATTCCTAGCCCTTACTGAGCTGAGCAAATTAACAATTATAGCATTTCCAGTCCTAGCCTCACTGAGCTTAGCAATTTATATAATAATTACTCCAAATTGATATTATAAATGTATAACAATTACAAATCTGGCCCCACCTAGGCATGCTAATTCAATTAATTGTGACAACTATAATCCACCATACAAACACCATTAATTAATTAAATTATTTTCAATTATATGTGAACCCAACAATCCATTTCTCGTACAACATGTAATGATGGTTCCACAAACAAAACCTTGCAAGAATCACTGTCAACTAAGATGTTATCACCATCTGGAACACAAGGAACAACAACAGACACTATTGAGTGCACTAGCCGCGACAGAAACGTCTTTCTGCAGACAACCTGTGACATCAACAAGAGATGGCATTACTAGTTTCAAGTAGTCGTTTTCCGACAAGGCGTACCCTGTGGAGGAACAACCACTTGAACAAGTAACCATCGCAGGGATAGTAGTCTCAGTATCCAAGGTTGTCTGAGGTTCCTCTGAAACCCAAGGTAACTGTACACTATCTTGCGTGCATGAAGTTGTAGGAATTGGATCACCGACAGGAATGACAAGATTACTAATGCCTGACTACTTGGTTACGTTACTAGAAAATGCACAAGTCTGTGAAGACTTAATCCGAACTTTGCACTCTGCAACAGTATGACAGATCTCGAATCCAAGCTGGTAGTCTCAAAATGTCGTCAATTTGAGCATGCTATGCGTAAATCTCTCATGGAAGCAAATCCCAGTGAAGATTACCAGGGAAAGTAATCTGGTGGACAACAAGGAATGAAGCAGTAAAGTCTCTACCTGGGATAGAAAATGTGAGGGAAGTATAACCTCGTTCCATATACGCTGCCCTTCTCATATCACTTCTGCTTTATAAAAAATTCTCTCATAAGCTACCTTTTTCTCTTTTCTCACACATTTTACCTTACCATTCCACCAATTACTCCTCTTTCCTCCTGCACCCACCCTCCTATAGCCATAAACTTCTGCCCAACATTCTATTACTACATTTTTAAAACCATCCTATCTCTCTTCAACCCCCCCTTCCCCCACAATCCATACTTGCACTAGTCCATCTTTCTGCCAATAGTTGCTTATATTTCACCCTAACTTCCTCCTCCCTTAGTTTATAAACTATCACCTCTCTCTTACTTACTGTTGCCATTTTTCTTTTGTTTCATCTACCTCTTACTCTAACTGTAGATAGAACTAGATAATGATCCCATATATTCGTTGCCTCTCTATAAACATGTACATCCTGAAGCCTACCCATCAACCTTATATCCATCAATACACTAACAAACTACTTTCATTATGTGCTATATCATATCTTTTAAACTTATTTATCCTCTTTTTCATAAAATATGTATTACTTATTGCCAAACCTCTATCTACACATAGTTCAATTAAAGGCTCCTCGTTTTCATTTACTCCTGGCACCCCAAATTTACCTACTACTCCCTCCACAACATTTTTACCCACTTTAACATTGAGATCCCCAACCACAAGTACTCTCTCACTTGGTTCAAAACTCCCCAAGCTCTCACTCAAGATTTCCCAAAATCTCTCTCTCTCTAATCTACACTTCTCTCTTCTTCAGATGCATAAACACTTACTATAACCCACTTTTCACATCTAAACCTTATTTTACTCGACATAATTCTAATTCTTGAATTTATACATTTATATTCCTTCTTTACCTGCCATAACTGATTATTCAACATTATTGCCACTCCTTCTTTAGCTCTAACTCTATTTGAAACCCCTGACCTAATACCATATATTTCTCCCCACTGAAACTCTCCTACCCCCTTCAGCTTTGTCTCACTTAAAGCCAGGACATCCAGCTTCTTTTCATTCATAATATCCACAATCATCTCTTTCTCATCATTCGCACAACATCCACGCACATTAAAACATCCCACTTAGACGGTTTTCTTTTTCTTTTTAGTAAGTTATACGGGAAAAGGGGTTACTAGCCCATTGTTCCCGGCATTTTAGTTGACTTTAACAACATGCATGGCTTACGGAGGAAAGAAAGTTATTCAACTTCCCCATGGTTATGAAAGGAAAAGTAATAAGAACAATGTATATATATATGCAATTAGATCACAAGAAACAGGTGATATCACAATATGCAAAACAACCACTGTGAAATAATAGCGAAATTCCAAGCGCTTTCGTGACTTCACACATTATCAAGGAACTATGAAAAGCAAAACATCAACAAGGCATATAAAGGGTCAAGACTACACCTGACAATCACATCACCACAACAAGACTATACCTTACAATCACATCACCACAACAAGACTACACCTGACAATCACATCACCACAACAAGACTATGCCTTACAATCACATCACCACAACAAGACTATACCTCACAATCACATCACAACAATACTACACCTCACAATCACGTCACAACAAGACTACACCTCACAATCACGTCACTACAACAAGACTACACCTCACAATCACGTCACTACAACAAGACTACACCTCACAATCACGTCACTACAACAAGACTACACCTCACAATCACGTCACTACAACAAGACTACACCTCACAATCACGTCACTACAACAAGACTACACCTCACAGACGCGTGACAGCACCCGACTCTGTGAAACACGCATGATACTCTACCTAAGCATTAAGATTTTTTACTTGTCTAATGTATCATTAAATTCTTCCCAAATTTTATTAATTACAATGAATCCAATTTACATAAACCAAAAAAAATATTCACATTATTTTCAAAACTGCTTTATATGAAACATGATTCTATTATATTCCTGTCAACCATGGACTTGCTTGATACAACTTTATCAGCCTTTTGAAAATCAATTGGATGGTTAAAATCTCTCACATGAATAAATAGAGCATCAGAATCTTGTCCAGTTCTAATGCTATATTTATGTTGTTTTAATCTTAGTTCGAGATTTTTAAATACAACTCTGATATTAAAATTCTTAAGAAGAGAAGGTATATCAACCAAGTTTTCATGGTAAGGGAGAACCAAAATATTTTTAGTTAAATATGGTTGGGTGTCCCTTTTTGGATTGTAAAAAGTATTTCTAGCTATTTTAAAAGATTTATCAATTACGTTCCTTCATAAATTTTGGATATTTCTTAATGTATGAACTCTGGACTTCAAATACGTAAAGCTCTCAAAATCCATTGATTAGAAACCGACAGTTTAACTCTATCTTGATGTGAAGAATAATAGTGTACATAGGAACAGTTATTTGTAGGTTTTCTGTAAATTTAAAATTTAAAATCATTACCCTTAATAATTAAAACATCGAGAAAACGCAATGAGTTATTTACTTCGAACTCAACAGTAGAATTTATAGAATGAGCTAAGCTATTTAATTTAACAAGGAAATGGTTTATATCTACAGTCTTAGGCATAAGACACAAAATATTATCAACATATCTAAACTACTTAGCTCTATTAGGAAGAATTGTGTTAAGCAGTCTTGTTTCAAAAAAAATCCATGAATAAATTACTAAGAACAGGTGAAAGAGGATTTCCCATTGCCATACCAAACTTCTGAGTATAAAACTCATCGTTAAATACAAATTTTGCATCAACAATACAAAGTTTAATAAGCTTAATGATAGGTGATAGTGTGAGGGGCCCAAGATTGTTCAACTGCCTCCCAGCATACATCAGGGGATTACCAACAAGCCCTGGGTGTCTTCAAGCAGGCACTGGACAGGCACCTCAAGTCGGTACCTGATCAGCCGGGCTGTGGTTCGTACGTTGTACTGCGTTCGGCCAGCAGTAACAGCCTGGTTGATCAGGCTCTGGTCCAACAAGAGGCCTGGTCACAGACCGGGCAGCGGGGCGTTGACCCCTGGAATTCTCTCC
>WNWK01020807.1:0-35152 GCA_009830355.1 Cherax destructor | reverse complement strand
AAAAATGCAGACATTCTTGGAAACAAAAAATAAGATTTTTTTGTTCATTAGTTGTCTTTAGGCCCCTCTTATATTACTTTTTGCTTTTTTTTTTATTTTTTTTACACAAAAAAATAAAATTTATTTATGCAGATATTTATTATTGAAAAAATGGTATAAATTTTCAGTGCACTTGTGTAAAATTTCCACCAGTTTTTTGTAGGACGCATAGCGTGATTTGTTTCCCCTTAAATTTTTGGGGAAAAAAGCGAACATTTCCACTACTTTGAGCTCAATTTCAAGGTCATTTTTATCATGAAACTAATCTAAATCATCTATTTCTGTAATATGTTTTCCATTCTATCAAATGAGACCACGAAAAAGAGAATATAACCATAAATACTATACGAAAATACACCTCAAAGTCGGCATTTTAATCCAAAAAAACTGTCAGTTTTTTTTCTCATTATGCACTGTGTGCTGCAGGATTTTTTTATACAGCGCACACTGACCACACAGACCCATTCTATCATATGTGGGTCTACCAGCTTTCTCCCACTTGATTTGAAGCCGCTATAATTTTTTAGGGTGTGTAGGAGAGAGGGAGATTACTTCCCGGTAAAAGTAGGTCGTAGACAGGGATGTGCAATGTCACCATGGTTGTTTAATATATTTATAGATGGGGTTGTAAAAGAAGTAAATGCTAGGGTGTTGGGGAGAGGGGTGGGATTAAATTATGGAGAATTAAATGCAAAATGGGAGTTGACAGTTACTTTTTGCTGATGATACTGTGCTTATGGGAGATTCTAAAGAAAAGTTGCAAAGGTTAGTGGACGAGTTTGGGAGAGTGTGTAAAGGTAGAAAGTTAAAAGTGAACATAGATAAGAGTAAGGTGATGAGGGTATCAAACGATTTAAATAAAGAAAAATTGGAGATCACATTGGAGAGGGATTATGGAAGAAGTAAATGTTTTCAGATATTTGGGAGTTGACGTGTCAGCGGATGGGTTTATGAAAGATGAGGTTAACCATAGAATTGATGAAGGAAAATAGGTGAGTGGTGCGTTGAGGTATCTGTGGAGACAAAAAACATTATCCATGGAGGCAAAGAAGGGAATGTACAAAAGTATAGTGGTACCAACACACTTATATGGGTGTGAAGCATGGGTTGCAAATGCTGCAGCGAGGAGGAGGCTGGAGGCAGTGGAGATGTCCTGTCTAAGGGCAATGTGTGGTGTAAATATTATGCAGAAAATTCGGAATGTGGAAATTAGGAGAAGGTGTGGAGTTACTAAAAGTATTTGTCAGAGGGCTGAAGAGGGGTTGTTGAGGTGGTTTGGTCATTTAGAGAGAATGGATCAAAGTAGAATGACTTGGAGAGCATATAAATCTGTAGGGGAAGGAAGGCGGGGTAGGGGTCGTCCTAGAAAAGGTTGGAGGGAAGGGGTAAAGGAGGTTTCGTGGGCGAGGGGCTTGGACTTCCAGCAAGCATGTGTGAGCGTGTTAGATAGGAGTGAATGGAGACGAATGGTTTTTGGGACATGACGATCTGTTGGAGTGTGAGCAGGGTAACATTTTGTGAAGGGATTCAGGGAAACCAGTTAATTGATTTAGTTGGACTTGAGTCCTGGAAATGGGAAGTACAATGCCTGCACTTTAAAGGAGGGGTCTGGGATAGTGACAGCTGGGAGGGACAATTCTCAGCTGTCGTATCTGAGCTCCTCTGCAAAGACAGTGATTATGTATGAGTGTGGTGAAAGTGTTGAATGATGATGAAAGTATTTTCTTTTTGGGGATTTTCTTTTTGGGTCACCCTGCCTCGGTGGGAGACGGCCGACTTGTTGGAAAAAAAAAAAAAAGTCCAAAACACTGGCTCGTAAGACGTATATATACGACCGAAACAGTCAAAGGGTTAAAACTGTCTGGCTTCACTAAATCTTCTAATTTACAGACTGCAGCAGTATTTGAAAAAGTTTTTGTAAGAAATTCACCTGAAGGTTTAGCTTAACATGTGGGAAGTCATCACTATGCATTTAAATTTACTGTTTTTGTATACGCCAATGATTTTGAATATTAATTTTCAATTTGTCCCCTGTCCATAAATTAGGAAGCATAGTGTTATTCATAGTTGATGTCATTGGCATATAATGGCAATTTGCTGTAGGAGTGGCTATGGCATAAAAGGGCAATTATGGCATTTAATGGTGATTACAGCATATAAGGGTAATTGTGCCATGTTAAGGCCATTATGTCATGTATAGATAGTTACAACAAAGGGGCTGTAGCATGAAATACATTCTGTATTAGCATATATCTACATAATTTTCAAACACTGTGAAAAGATCTGGGTACACCAAAAACCAGGGTAGCAAAACGCTCATCATTTCAGTGCCCTAATTAATGTTTTTCTGCCTAATGAAGATTAATGTATTCACCTCCATGATTATATGCTTCATGTTGATCTTATTTTCAGAGTGTAAGTGTTCTGTAATTTTGATGGTGATGAAAGCAACATAATAGTTAATAGTGGTAAGACTGAAGAATTCCTAATAAAGGTTAGACAGGTTAATTGTAAAGGGTTAATAAGAAGGTTGGAGTATACTATGGGAAGTGTAGAACTGCTGACCATTTTTATTTAATATGTAAAATCATTTGCTTTTGTTCATCTTTTCTGTTCTTTCTCATTGTTTGCCTTCCTCATTGCTCTCCCACATTTTCCCTTCAATTTCATCTTCTCTCTACTTCTCTCCTTCTAATGTCTCCCCCACTTCTCCCTCTTCTCTACCTTTCCCCCTTCTTTGCTCTCCCTTCTCCCTCTGCTCTTTCACTTACTCTCCTTTCTCCCACTTGCTCTCCCTTCACCCATTTGCTGACATATCTACTCCCAAATATCTAAATACTCCTTCCAACATGATATCCAGTCTTTCATTTCCTTCACTTATTTCTTATTTTTGTTACTGTTTCCCTCTTCTTTTACACACCCTCTTAAGCTCCTCTACTGACCTTTGTAACTTCCCTTTAGAACTCTCCCAAAAGAATTGTCATCAGTTTTACCATATGCAATAAAAATTATTTTAAAGTAGATAGCATTAACAAACTATAACCCTAATGCAGCAATAGTGATTTTCCGCCTTAGTATCGGCATGCTTCCTTCATAGATGTTGATATTTCACACTTGGATAAGTCATTTATGAGGCTCTGTAACTACTTAATTATATATAAAGGAATGGAAAATCATTTTTGTTGGCATTCTTGCATCTACAATTATGTATTAGCAAAATAGAATTAATTTGTAAATACAGTACTCGAACAAGTTTATTCCCAAAATATTTTTAGTTTCCTGTAGTTTCAACAAATATTTCCTCTTCTCTTTTGTGTTTTGAATTACTACTGGTATTTGTGCACAATAGAATATCTTGAGAGTTCACTGATAAATAGGCCTATTATTGCACTTTCTGCACACCTTTTCTTTTGTACGGTTCATACTCCTAAATTTTAGTTTATTTGCATACACAGTGTAAATAATCATAGTTGTTTTCCAAATACGTATTAAATTTTTATTGTAATAACCCGAAATTGACTAAAAAATTATAACACAATTGTAAACATCTCAGAAAGGTGAGGTTTGAACTCAGGGCAAATCAGTCCTAAACTGGCCTACTAGTTTTAGGACTGGCTCACCAAGGGTTTGAATCCCATTTGTTCTGTAAGAAGCCCGTTATATTTGTCAATTGCAACTTTTTCCCATTCCCAAGGCATTTGACCAATTGTATAAAAGTCTTAATAACATTTTGTATTTGTTATAAGTGAAATATTTTGTCTTTATAGTGTTTTGGTTGTAACCTCTGTTAAGTGTCGAATTTATTCATTATGTAACAGATGTTCGAGAAGCCTTCAAGAGATACTTGCCAAGGTATGCGACATGCAATATATGACAAATTAGACGATGATGGCATTATCTCACCTGGCATGCGTGTGTCTGGTGATGATGTGATTATTGGCAAGACCATCACACTGCCAGAAAATGAGGATGAATTAGAAGGCCAAACACGTCGGTTTAGCAAGAGAGATGCCAGTGTATTTTTGAGAGGCTCAGAAACTGGAATTGTTGACCAAGTAAGTTTCTTTGTCTTTATTTTATCTGATACATACAAAAAGAAATTTGTGTATAACTTTCATAACTCTGGAAATCAGAATCCTGTCTAGTCTTAAAATATTATACAGGGTTATGTTTTGAAAATAATTCAGTACATGTATACTGATTTTTTTAATGAACGACCATATACCACTGAGGCAGGGTGACCTAAAAAGAAAAACAAAAGTTCTCTTTTTTTTTTTTTAAATTTAGTAATTTATACAGGAGAAGAGGTTACTAGCCCTTTGCTCTTGGCATTTTAGTCGCCTCTTACGACATGCATGGCTTATGGAGGAAGGATTATTTTCCACTTCCCAATGTAGATAAGAGGAAATAAAGAAGAACAAAAACTATTAAGAAAATAGAAGAAAACCCAGATGGGTGTGTAAATATATGTGTACATGCATGTGTAGTGTGGCGTAAGCGTAAGTAGAATTAGCAAAATACGTATACCTGTTATCCTGCTTGTTTATGAGACAGAAATAAGACACCAGCAATCCTACCATCATATAAAACAAGTACAGGTTTCCATTTCACACTCACTTAGCAGGACAGTAATACCTCCCTGGGTGGTTGCTGTCTACCAACCTACTACTGTACCTAGGTTACTGTATATATAGACATCATACACACTGACACATCTGTTTCTTTCAACACTATTTTGTCAGGGATGTGTATGTAAGGCATAATTTTAATTATTTAAAATATTTGGCAATTAGTTTATATGGCTGTTGGTGCAATTTATATTACAGGTCATGTTGACTGTGAATGTGGATGGAGATCGCTTCACCAAGATTCGTGTAAGATCTGTGCGCATCCCCCAGATTGGTGACAAATTTGCTTCTCGGCATGGGCAAAAGGGTACTTGTGGTATCCAGTACAGAGTAGAGGTGAGATACTTGATTTACCATTTAATGTTATTTTTGTGGGGAAAAAAATAGTCCCATGTATATAAGTGTATTACTGTACTATATTCTGTATTCACCTATTTTTCTTTAGTCTGTCATAATTTTTCCATGTAGATCACACCTTCCTCAGATGATGTCTTGCATATAAATAAATTTTATTAATTTTTCAGGATATGCCCTTTACAGTAGAAGGCATCACACCCGACATTATCATTAACCCTCATGCCATTCCTTCTCGAATGACAATTGGCCATTTAATTGAGGCTCTTCAAGGGAAGCTTGGTGCGAATAAAGGTGAAATTGGTGATGCTACGCCTTTCAACGATGCTGTAAATGTACAGAAGATTTCTAATTTGTTACAAGAATATGGTTATCACTTAAGAGGCAATGAGGTAAATATTTATTGTGTAATTTTAGATTTTATGACACAGGTACAGAAAGGTTTATGGAAAGAGTTTTAGCACTTAATTATTCCGTATTTTAGTATACAAGCGTTTTGAGAATTTTTTTGTTGTATGATTAGATTATTATTTTAATAATTTACAGTATTTAAACAAATTAAGAACAATGTGTTACTTTTAAATGTCTTAAAACTAGCAGACCAGCGCTCTAACTACTGTACCATACTGGCTTTATTATTAAGCCAGTGTGGGTAGCACACTGGCTTGCCATGGATTTGAACACCATCCATTTTGAGAGGAGTTTACAATCATGTTATGATTTTGCAAGTCATTCATAATTTTTTTTTTTTTCAACAAGTTGGCTGTCTCCCACCGAGGCAGGATGACCCAAAAAGAAAATACTTTCATCATTCAACACTTTCACCACACTCATACATATTCACTGTCTTTGCAGAGGCGCTCAGATACGACAGCTGAGAATAATCCCTCCCAGCTGTCATTATCCCAGACCCCTCCTTTAAAGTGCAGGCATTGTACTTCCCATTTCCAGGACTCAAATCCAACAAAATCAATTAACTGGTTTCCCTGAATTCTTTCACAAAATGTTACCCTGCTCACACTCCAACAGCTCGTCAGGTCCCAAAAACCATTTGTCTCCATTCACTCCTATCTAACACGCTCACACATGCTTGCTGGAAATCCAAGCCCCTCCCCCACAAAACCTTGTACACAGTCAGTGTGAGTATTTATATACAGGTTGGTTTTAAGAAAGGCAGTATTTTGTGGAGAAAAATGTCATAGGGTAATTTGGCACATTTATTTTAATCTGGGGAAGCACTAAATCCATGAGGGGTTCATATAATGCCTGGCGAATGGGAGACATTAAGATTTGAGCCAAAGAAAAGGAAAAAATCTAGTTCATTGGATCAACAGCCATAGTTGGGCATCAAGGCACCTTCCTTGAGGAGGGGAGGGTGTATCTCAGTGCTGTGGAAAGGGTACCCTAAAACTGGAAGAGAATGAAATTGAGAAGGAAAGTGTTAAAACATAGGGGCAAACTGGGAGAGTACATGAACTTTTAGCATTTAAGGTAAACTGGGAGAGTACACAAGCCACTAGCATTTAAGGCAAATTAGGAGAGTACATGAGCCATTAGCATTTAAGGCATACTGGGAGAATACTTGAGCTATGAACATTTAAGGCAGACTGGGAAAGTACATGAGCTGCCAGCATTTAAGGCAGATTAGTAGAACACATGAGCTGTTTGCAGCATATAGAAAACAAAGGTATTAACATGATCAGACCACAACCAACAAATGTGAATGTACAGTATAAAACTCAGAATGTGATACTTATTTTTTCAATATTCAAATATGTAACCTATTTTTAAATGTGATAAGGTGGCATCCAAAGGCATTCTGCACTGCCCTTCATCCAAATTACTTTTATTCCATTGAGCCATAGGGGAGTTTTTTTTTTTTTTTTTTTTTTATTATAAACTTTGGCCATTTCCCACCGAGGCAGGGTGAACCAAAAAAGAAGAAACACTTTCATTATTATCATCACTCACTCCAACACTGTTTGCCAGAGGTGTGCAATTTTGCCCTTGATTGGAACACTGCATGTGATATGCTTTCCTATATACAGTGGACCCCCGAAAATCGAACATTCTTCGTTCCAGAATGCTGTTCAAGTGCTGTTACCGAACGAATTTATTCCCATAAGGAATAATGTAAATTAGATTAGTCCATTTCAGACCCCCGAAAATACACTTACAAAAGCACTTACAATAATAAACTTACATAATAGGTCAAGTTGGGAGGCGTTCGATTTCCGGGGGTCCACTGTATATGGGGGAAACATTCCTCAATACTTGCTTTATCATCCTTTGTCGTATTTTCCGGAGAATTTAAGTTTGCACTCCATCCTTCTTAATTTTCCCTCCTCCCTTCCTCAGTCATTCTTCTTCCTTTTTTCAGATTATGTACTGTGGCCACACTGGACGAAAGATGAATGCACAAATTTTTTTAACACCCACATACTATCAACGTCTGAAGCATATGGTGGATGATAAAATCCATTCTCGTGCTAGAGGACCTGTGCAAATCCTGGTTAGGCAGCCTATGGAAGGTCGTGCAAGGTACGTTCAAAATTATGCAGTTCGTGGGAAATAATTTTGGTTATAAGTAATAGTTATTCTGCCTCACACCCATATAAAGTGTTGACCACCTTACTCAACTATATACAGTGGAACCTCTGCTTACGAGTTTAATCCGTTCCGTGACCTAGCTCGAAACCCAATCTGCTCGTATGCTGAGTCAATTTTCCTCATTAAAATTAATTGAAATGCCATTAATCCGTTTCAGCGGAATTCCTGCTCTCAGGAGGCAAGACAAAATACACTTCAATATACAGGTATCCCTCAACATTCGCGAGGGTTAGGGGATCAAGAGCCTCGTGAATGTTGAAAAATCGCGAATGTTTGGTGCCCCAATATATTGTAGGGAAATATAATACAATACTGCTTCCTTAACCTATTGAACCATGAACAATCATAAAACACATATAAACATCGTAAAATAATGTACTATACATGTATACATGTTATTTTGACATGAGCTGGCTGTGAAGGGAGGCCTGTAATAGTATAATTATACAATACATATTTTATAGTGTTGTGAAGTGTCATGGGGAATCAAGTTACTGACACTGCTTCTTCTGCCTCTTCTGTAGCTCCGCCCACTTTGTAATGATGCCAAATGTTGAATTAAATATGTATACATTAGAACAAAAAATGAAACTCCAACTTCATAACTTTATTTTAATTTGCATAACTCATATATTACAGAAAACAATAAAAAGTAAAATACACATACAACGAGTTAAGCTTACAGAAAAATACATTAAATTCACCATCTAACATCGTTACGAAGTGGGAGGAGCTATTGGAGGGAGGGTGAGGGCAGTAACATTCAGTGTCTGGTGAGTCGTCATGGGTGATGGATGTTAGCCTTATTGCTAATAAAATGTTGTGTAATTACACTAATATTAGTAATAAAGGTTATCTATCTATTACATTTATTCAAATTGATATCAGAAACATGATAAATACCCTAGAACTGTAATAAAGATGCTGAAATGAATAATATATGCCATATTATATGAGGGTGAGAGAGGACCGCCGCCATATGAGATGTTACATCAGGGTAAACATGCCTAAATCACTCCTGTCGTAAGAACAAATGCAAAATAGCATTTATTGTTTTTAGAATAATAATAATTTATAATAATTGATCTGGAGCACTTTAAATGTTATCAGTATATGGTAGCTGACATTTAGAGCACTCCACAGCAATTATTATTATTATTATTATTTCCTACAATATATTGTAAGAAAATAATATTAATAATAATAATTATTATTATCTCCCTACAATATATTGTAGGGAAATAATAATTATAAATAATAATAATTAATAATAATTGCTCTTGAGTGCTCTAAATGTCAGCTACCAAATATGTACTGATGACATTTAAAGTGTTCCAGATCAATTATTATAAATTATTATTATTCTAAAAATAATAAATGCTATTTTTGCATTTGTTCTTATAACAAGAGTGATTTAGGCATGTTTACCCTGATGTAAACATCTCATATGGCAGCGTCCTGCTCTCTTACCCTCATATAATATGGCATATATTATTCATTTCAGCATCTTTATTACAGTTCTAGGTATTTATCATGTTTCTGATATCAATTTGGAATAAATGCAATAGATAGATAACCTTTATTTAGTACATTCATTACTTACTGCTTCCTTAACCTATTGAACCATGAATAATCATAAAACGCATGAAAACACAGTAAAATATTGTACTATATAGTACTACATACATGTTATACTGTAGTTTAATAACAAATAATGAACAAACAAAACACTCAGTGAGTGAGTGGTGGGTGGGCTGGCTTCTGGGTAGGAGGGAAGGTAGTAGGGACGCTCGGGTGGCAGGAAACTTAAATATGATTTGGTGGGTGGGAATTTGGCG
This sequence comes from Cherax destructor, assembly GCA_009830355.1. Classification (NCBI taxonomy): domain Eukaryota; kingdom Metazoa; phylum Arthropoda; class Malacostraca; order Decapoda; family Parastacidae; genus Cherax; species Cherax destructor. The sequence goes on along the minus strand of WNWK01020807.1, from coordinate 25,683 downwards.
GCCGGGAATTCGCGAGTGTGTGAAGCCCGCGAAAGTAGAAAACGCGAAAGTTGAGGGATACCTGTAATACAAATATCAGTGGGAGACGGCTGACTTGTTGAAAAAAAAAATCAACTCCGGCTTATTTATCTATCACAATTCATTTAATATGACATAAACAATATAAATAACATAGAAACCTGATATATACTCTAGAATGAATAAAATGTCATTATGTGACAAGTGGTGGCGGCCATTCTCACTCCCTCTCTGAAAACATCTTCCCATTCTTCCCCTTCTGAGGTGGTGTTATAAGAGAAAATGGAGTGTTTGTGAGGCTCACTTGTTATTATAGTATTCTTTCTTTCAACACGTTGGCCGTTTCCCACCGAAGCTGGGTGGCCCAAAAGGAAAAACGAAAGTTTCTCCTTTTACATTTAGTAATATATACAGGAGAAGGGGTTACTAGCCCCTTGCTCCCGGCATTTTAGTCGCCTCTTACGACACACATGGCTTACGGAGGAAGAATTCTGTTCCACTTCCCCATGGAGATAAGAGGAAATAAGAATAAGAACAAGAACTAGTAAGAAAATAGAAGAAAACCCAGAGGGGTGTGTTATGCTTGTACATGAATGTGTAGTGTGACCTAAGTGTAAGTAGAAGTAACAAGACATACCTGAAATCTTTCATGTTTATGAGACAGAAAAAAGACACCAGCAATCCTACCATCATGTAAAACAATTACAGGCTTTCGTTTTACACTCACTTGGCAGGACGGTAGTACCTCCCTGGGTGGTTGCTGTCTACCAACCTACTACCTAGGTTTCATTCATTAAACAAAAATACCAACCACTCCAACACTATATCCCCTCTGCTTTTAACATTTCTGTCATGATCCCGTCAGTTCCAGCTGCTTTACTCCCTTTCATTCTACGTAATGCCTCATGCACCTCCCGCACACTCACATCCTGCTCTTCACTCCTAAACGATGTTATACTTCCCTGGCCAGTGCATGAAATTACCGCCTCCCTTTTTTCATCAACATTTAAAAGTTCCTCAAAATATTCCCGCCATCTACCCAATACCTCCAGCTCCCCATTGACAGAGCCTTTCCCACTTTCATCTGCTCTCCTTTTGCACTCTCTCACCACTCTCTTCACCTTTCTTTTACTCTCCATATACTCTGCTCTTCTATTAACACTTCTGTTTTGTAAAAACCTCATAAGCTACCTTTTTCTCTTTTCTCACACCCTTTACTTCTTCATTCCACCACTCACTCCTCTTTCCTCCTGCACCCACCCTCCTATAGCCACAAACTTCTGCCCCACATTCTAATACTGCATTTTTAAAACTATCCCAACCCTCTTCAACCCCCCACTACTCATACTTTCACTAGCCCACCTTTCTGCCAATAGTTGCTTATATCTCACCCTAACTTCCTCCTCCCTTAGTTTATACACTTTTACTGCTCTCTTACTTGCTGTTGCTGTTTTCTTTTTGTCCCATGTACCTTTTACTCTTAACTGTAGCTACAACTAAATAATGATTATTATATGTATTATTATTATATTATTTTATATATTTTTATTATTATAATGGGGAAGCGCTAAACCCGTAGGATTATACATTGCCTGTGGAGGGGGAGATGGAAGGTATTCAGTCTTAATTTAGGGAACTGGAGCATAGATACAATTCCCTAGATCGAGAGCCCCCTCACCAGCGTCAAGGAACCTCCCTTGAGGGGGAAGCTCGCAACCTGAATTTTGGCTCGTATCCAGGAGCAAAAAATCGACTGAGCACGGCTCGTATCCTGAAAAACTCGCATGGTGGGGCACTCGTAAGCAGAGGTTCCACTGTATATAAAAGTACCATCCGACTTACGACTTATCCGTATGCCCTACCCGATATACTGGGTAGGGCATACTGTAATGTTAAACCTTTGCTATATAAAGTACCTACATAGTATCGTATGTTACTTTTTACTAAATATTTTACTGTATATGCTGCCAGACATATGTTACTTTTTACTAAATATTTTACTACTGTATATGCTGCCAGGACCTCACCCTGCCAAGGAAACTCTTCTTTTTTGGAGTCTATTCTCAGCTGTCGTATCTGAGCGCCTCTGCAAAGACAGTGATTATGTATGAGTGTGGTGAAAGTGTTGAATGATGATGAAAGTATTTTCTTTTTGGGGATTTTCTTTCTTTTTGGGTCACCCTGCCTCGGTGGGAGACGGCCGACTTGTTGAAAAAAAAGAAAAGAAAAATATGCTCCCAGACGTACGGTCGTAAGTACGAGTGGTCGTATGTCAAGCAGGTTGTAAGTCGGATGGTACGTACTTGTATATCAATATTTGTTTTTTGTTTTTTCAGAATTACAAAGCTTGTTGGAGTAGGTAGGCTCTGATTACACATTGTGAATATTCATAATTTATGAATTTGAAAGTAAAAATGTAAAATTTTTAGGTTAGATATGTAAATGATTTACGGTATTGCTATATCATACAGGGAAGGTGGTTTGCGATTTGGCGAGATGGAACGGGATTGCCAGATAGCTCACGGTGCTGCGCAGTTCCTGCGTGAGCGTTTATTTGAGGTCAGCGACCCATACTCTGTCCATGTTTGCAACATGTGTGGGCTGATGTGCATAGCGAACCTACGCAACAATACCTTTGAATGCAAGGGATGTCGCAACAAGACTCAGGTTTGTATCATTGTATAATCAGGCACTGATTGTATAAAAAATTATGCAAATAAAATTAATTTAAAAATTTATATCAGTAATCCTAAGTACATATTAACAATATTTATTGTATTTTTTATTAAATATTCTGTATCTTGAGACATAATATAGTACTTACTCTGTTCATTATTGCATGAAATTTTAGTTGTTGACAGTAATGTTGGGTATATGAACAAGTTAGTATTAACGTTTGTATTAGTATTAACCGTTGTCTTTATAGTATCTTGTTTACTTACCGTAGTTAACATCCGACAACCATTGTCTTGATTAGCATGCTAGACCAGTTATCATTGTGATGGTAATTTGGTTTTATTGGAAGATTCTTTGCATGGCTATCATGCTTGCCTCCCTTCACAGGAAGGGGCTGCTGATAAAAAGCTCTCAATCCAAGGAATTGGAGCTACCTTCCCTTTTTTCCTTGATGAAACTTAATTACCTCCAGTTCACCAAATGCAAAATTAACTTGATAGGTTTAGAGCTTCTCACTGATCATAATTGCCTGATGACCATTGTCATGGTTAGCATGCTAGCTGGGTGACCATTGTCATGGTTAGCACACTTGCTGGGTGACCATTGTCATGGTTAGCACACTTGCTGGGTGACCATTGTCATGGTTAGCATGCTAGCTGGGTGACCATTGTCATGGTTAGCACACTTCCTGGGTGACCATTGTCATGGATACCATACTTTTCTCACTCCTTCCAATGTTGGCTGTTTGGAGTGACATCTGAACTCGTATCTGGGGGCCTCTGCAAAAACAGTGATTATGTGAATGATTGTGAGTGTTGAATGATGGTGAAAGTGGTTTCTTTCTCTTTTGGGTCACCCTGCCTCTGTGGGAGATGGCTGACATGTTAAAAAAAAAAAAAAGGTAGGAAGTACAGTACAGTACCTGCAATTGGGAATTCAGGTTGGTTATTATTCAGTAAAAACAGCTGTGGTGGGAAATGGACAATGTTTTGAAATGTAGTTATATAAAAGTTAATTGGGATTAGTGTTGTCACAATTGCTCTTTGTTGATGTCAAGTGTTCTTTGAGACATAATAAAAGTTGCAAAGGTTGGTGGAGGAGCTTGACAAGGTGTGTAAAAGAAGGAAGCTCAAAATGGACATAGAGAACAGATGTGATGAGAGTAAGAAGTAAAGGTAATGAAAGAGGGAAAAGTGGGCATTTGTAGGAAATTTACACGCACACACGAGAGGCGTGGATGGGCAATTTCTCTGCATGAGCATAATGCTGACAATTCTACCTAACTACATAAAAAATACTAGTCTAACTGCTTAAAATATACCCTATAATTTATGAACGAGTTTAATATGTAGACAGTAAAATATGGTGTTCATCCTTGGGTATAGTTCCAACATTTGACCCTTATAGGTTTAGCACCTATTTATGATTATAATAATAGTTCCAACATGTAGAATATAAAGAATAGCTTGTTTTGTATGATAACTTTTAACATTGTTTCCATTACAGATCTCACAAGTAAGACTCCCATATGCATGTAAATTGCTGTTTCAAGAGCTCATGTCCATGAATATTGCCCCTAGGATGATGGTGATGAAGTAAAACAATACCTACGGAATAAAATATTTTTTCCAGTAACCCGATGTATGGAATAAATGATTGTGAATGTGTTTCCTCCTTTGTGGGAGACGACCATTGAAGTAAAAAAATGGAAATTAATTTAGAAACCCTTTATTTATGGAAGTTAAGTATATCCTTATGCACACCAAATTAAATGGTTTTATTTTTATAAATTATATTTTCACAAGGTTTGAGAGTAAGTATTACCATAGGATCTCAGTGAATTTAAATTATTATTGCAAAATGTTTGAAATTAGAGAATAAAATGCTGCGTTTTCTAATTTTTGTATGTGGTTGCACATACACACTTAAAACATGATTTAAAAAGTTGCATTTTACATTGAATGTCAGTGTCTTTATTACATTTATTTTTTTCTCATTTTTTGGTGAAAAACTGTTGAAAGTTTAGCTATAATTTGGTACATATTTTTATTTAGTTTCTAGATTATTTTAATCCATACATAAACAAATGGTGAGTGGTTGGTCCATTAATTTGATGTACATGCAGACATTTTATGCATTGTTTTATTGTTGGTTGAGTTGGAGCTTTAGTTTGACATACTGTGACAAAATATGATTTACATTGTATGATGGCTACTTAAATTTTCACACTACCTGTAGGTCTTCTTTCTTTCAACACGTCGGCCGTTTCCCACCGAGGCAGGGTGGCCCAAAAGGAAAAACGAAAGTATCTCCTTTCACATTTAGTAATATATACAGGAGAAGGGGTTACCAGCCCCTCGCTCCCGACATTCTAGTCGCCACTACCTGTAGGTACTTTTACTTAAATGATTTGATTACATTAAGTGCTAATCAAATTATTTTCAGTTCAGATTGATACTTCAGGACCCTTGTGGGTTTAGCACTTAGTTATGATTATTTTATAATTGAGACTTCAGGTAGTGAAAATAAGCAGATATTAATAGTATTCAGGAATAATTTCTTTAGAGGGACATCTAAACTTTTTTTTTTTTTTTTTTTTTTTTTTTTGCGCCCTTCCTCATTGGGAAATGCCCGACGTGTTAAAAAAAAAAATCTTTAGATGGAGATCTGTAAGTTTTAGTTTTATGAAAGGGGGAAAATTCTTATTTCTTGGCAACCCTGCATTTTTCCTCTGTACAGGCAAATGTAAATGCTAGTACTGAAATTCTTGTTAATGCTGTTTGGTGTTGAATTAGCAATCATTATTATTTAGACGGCCGACTTGAAAAAAAAATGTTAGTAATGATTTGCATTTTTAATTATAAAATTTATTGAAATGCAGTTAGTCTCTACTTTTAGTGAAAGTTTTGGTTTGGATTGGCAGAGTATGTCATACAATCATTCTCTACTGTGCATCAGAATTACTTTATTCCTTAACATTAAAATATATATATATTTTCAATAAAATTAAAAATTAATATTGCTTTATTGGTTCCTGCAAAGTTTTTAAATTACCTTTCCCCTTCCCGTGATACTCATGGGGGCAATTATAATTACTGGAAACGCTTGAAGTTCCTAAACCTGTACTCCTAGAACGCAGGTGGGAGAGAGACATTATTATATACACGTAGAAAATTCTCGAGGGATTAGTACCAAACTTGCACACAAGAGTCACTCCCTATGAAAGCAAAAGACTCAGCAGGCGATCCTCTTTAAGGGGGGCTCCTTGTCGCGGTAAAGAGGCTATCGGTCTAAGGAATTGGACCTCTTGGTCTTCTTCCTCAGACCGAACCTAATTACCCCCCAATCCCCCCTCCCCTTTCCCATCCTCCCTTTTCCCTTTCCTCCTCCCTCCCCTTTCCCATCCTCCCTTTTCCCTTTCCTCCTCCTCCCTCCCTTATTTCCTTCCCATTTTTACCCTGGGAGCTTCTCTCCACAGGCATTCTAGCTCCTAGGTAGGGGGAAGGGTACCGTGGCCCAATCCCATTCTGTTGAGGTTCTTAGCCGTGGTGTAGTTTGCCATGGAATCTGGATCGCCTAGGGATGTCCCGATCCCTTTCCGGTCTCCCGGGGGGGGGGTGACCTTGGGTATCTTTCGGGCGACGGGTGTATCTCTGGAGGCCACCTTTCGGATCCCGGGGGTGGTGGCCGAAGGCGGTATGCTTTGTGGGGGATATCCAGCCGCCCTCTCTTTTGTCTGCCGAGGTGGCTCAGTGGATGTGAGGTTGCTATCCCGGATTGCTGGTTTACTGGCATGAAGGGTAGGGTATGGCACGGGTTCCATGCAGCATCTGCACTACTTGTGGTGTTGAGGTCCTCTTGGGCGTGGAGGGGGATTTACGCCCCTTTCATTCCTCCTAGGAGCTATTCCTCCACGTTCCCCTCTTTTTTTATTCTTTTTTTTATTTTTATTATTTTTTTTTTCTTAAAAACAAAAAAGAAAGAAGTAACCTAACCATGGATGCCCTAATCCGTGAACCTACCCCCGGGCCCCTCTTCAAGGGGGGCTCCTTGGCGCGGTGAAGAGGCTCTTGGTCTGAGGAATTAGACCTTTTGGTCTTCTTCCTCAGACCGAACCTAATTACCCCCCAATCCCCCTCCCCTATCCCATCTCCTCCATCCTCCCTTTTTCCCTTTCCTCCTCATCCCTCCCTTAGTTCCTTCATAGTTTAACCTGGGAGCTTCTCTCCTCAGGCATTCTAGTTCCTAGGTAGGGGGAAGGGTATCGTGGTCCATCCCATTCCGTTGAGGTCCTTGGCGGTGGTGTAGTTTGCCGTGGAATCTGGATCGCCTGGGGATGTCCTGATCCCTCTCCGGTCACCCGGGGGGGGTGGCCTTGGGTATCTTTCGGGCGACGGGTGTATCTCTGGAGGCCACCTTTCGGATTCTGGGGGTGGTGGCCGAAGGCGGTATGCTTTGTGGCGGATATCCGGCCGCCCTCTTTTGTCTGCCGAGGTGGCTCGGTGGATGTGAGGTTGCTATCCCGGATTGCTGATTTACTGGCATGAAGGGCAGGGTATGGCACAGGTTCCATGCAGCATCTGCACTACTTGCGGTGTTGAGGTCCTCTTGGGCGCGGAGGGGGATTTATGCTCCCTTTCATTCCTCCTAGGAGCTATTCCTCCACGTTCCCCCTTTTTTTTTTTTCTTTTCTTTTTTTTTCTTAAAAATAAAAAGAAAGAAGTAACCTAACCATGGCTGACCCAATCCATGAACCCACTACCCCCAGGCCCCTTCCTGATACCGCACCCAGTACTGACCCTGCCTTGTTAATGGACAACTCTAATACCCCTGTACCTCTTGCTGGTGCCACTTCGTCACCTGCTTCAGGTACCGGGGTTCTGACTGGCCCTTTTGACATCTCGCCTTCGCTCTTCTCTGACCTTGATTCCGGCTTCTCCCTCGACGGTGCGGCAATTTTCGGATCGCTTGCCTGTCACCCATCGGACCACCCCCGGTCCCTCATCCAAACGACCAAGACCCTTACATGACGATTCAACACTTCTCGTTCATCTCAGAAACGACAAGCATGTCGCGCACTCCCCTTAAACACTTTGTTTCACACTACTCAATGGACAAAGTTTTTTACTCCAACTACCTATCTTTCCGATCATAGTATTGGTAAAGCTCTCTCACGCCATGTAGGTAAAGATACCTCATTTCACGCTCTCAAGAGCGGCACTCACATCACGGTCCAGAATGCTGGCCAAGCTCACGATCTTTCTCTTCTTACGACCATAGATACTATTCCTATCACTATTGACAAGCATCATTCTCTTAATTCTTGTAGTGGTACTGTCATTTTACCTCACACCATTGTCCAACGGAATTTCCAGACATGTGGTGATGACATTTTGGAGCAGCTTGAGCTCCAAGAACTCCCTTATCCTTAAGGTTGACACTTGTACGCCCTGCCAATAAGCGAAAACGTTATCCTTGCAATATAGCTCGTTTAACGTTTGACTGCCGTGAACTTCCACCTTCGGTCTACATTGCAGGTCAACGTTTACAAGTTCGAAAGGTGACCCCTACACCACAACAATGTAGAAACTGCTGGCGTTTTGGTCATCCAGTGAAATATTGCAGGTCCATGGCCGAATGCCCAGTCTGTGGTGCCGACGACCATGCCAGTCCTTGTACTTTACCTCCCTCTTGCCTTAACTGTCATGAGGCACATCCATCGTACTCTCGCCGTTGTCAGGTTTACCTGAATGAGCGGGAAATCCGTTGTCTCAAAGAGACGGAAGGCTTCTCATATGCTATGGCCGTCTCTCATCTACGCCTTCAAGGGAGATTTCCCCGTATTTCCTATTCTCGCATTGCTAAACGTCACCCCACTTCTGGGGTCCCAACTTCCTCTGTGATTACAACATCCTCCATCACCCCAGTCTCGAATCCTTTTGCTGTTCTTGGCTCCAAGGTCCCAACCTCGGCATCCCATACTGTCCACTCTCCTTCCTCTACTCACTCGCACAGTTCTATGTCTACACGCTCTCACCCTCACATAAGTCTCAGCGCCCCCCTTCTTCTCATAAGCCCGGCAAAAAATCCCTATTGCCGGGTTCTTCGCCTCCGACTATTTCTGTAACGAGTGTGGAGGTTTATCATCCTCCTCGTTCAATATCTTCATCCCCTGTCCCCTCTCAAGTTCCTTCCCTGACTGTCCCTCCCCAGGCCACTTCCACTCCTGTCCCCTCCCAAGCCCCTTCAACAGTTTCCTCTTCCAACTCCTCGCCCTCTACTTTAGTACAGTCTATAGTCTCCCCGAAGGTTGCTCACTCTCCTTCCATTTCTAATGTAGTCCCACATTCTGCATCTTTGTCTTCCGAAAATCTGGAAGCTATCGCAGAAATTATTGCAGAGTCTGGAACATTGATGGACACCGCTTCACCTTCGGTTCCTCCTCCTCTCTCTTCTCCGTCTACATCCCTCCTTCCTTCACAGCGTCCCACTCCTTCTCTGATTATGAGTCTTCCGCTGCCTCCACACGTGGACTTTTCTAACCCTAGTCCATAGATACCTCTAACTTCGACTTCTATCTTTCTCTCTATAAATCATGGCTTATTTGCAGTGGAATATCCGAGGCCTCGGGGGTAACCGGGGTGAGCTTCAGGTGTTGCTCTCCCAGTTTTTCCCTCTTGGTGTCTGTTTGCAAGAACCCAAATTGCAATCCTCAGTTATCAAGCCCTTTTCAGGCTATGATTGGTTATATTCATCGGATCCTTTTTCCAATGGAACCTTTAACGAAAGTGCTCTTCTTATACACACTGGTATTCCATACCGTCAGCTCTATGTTCATTCTTCTCTACATTACACCGCAGCCCATATCCACTTCAATAAGTAGTATACACTCTGTTCTTTATATCTCTTCCCTTCGCGAGCATTGTCTATCCCAGATGTTGATTTTCTGGTTTCTTCCTTGCTGCCACCCCTTCTATTACTTGGCGATTTTAACACACACCATTTTCTTTGGGGAGGGTCGCACTGTGACTTCCGTGGCGTTCAGTTGGAGGCATTTCTTGCTTCTCTCCCCCTCCATGTTTTAAATACGGGTACTCCTACCCATTTTGATCCCCGAACTTATTCTTTCTCCTGCATCGATCTATCCATCTGCTCTTCATCAACTGTCCTTGACTTCACTTGGTCTGTCCTCCCGGACTTACATGATAGCGATCATTTCCCAATCATCCTTAGGTCCCCTTCGTATTCTCCACCTCCTCGTAGCCCACGCTGGCAATTTGACCGGGCGAAATGGGACCTTTACACACATCTTAATGCCTTTCATGAGGTTCCTTCCTCGTCCTCTATTGATGAGGTTTTACATCTCTTTTCGTCCTCCGTCTTCACGGCAGCTTCACATTCTGTCCCCCAAACCTCGGGCAAGCATTCTCAGAAGTGCGTGCCTTGGTGGTCTCCTGCTTGTGCTCGGGCAGTACATTTGAAACGCGCTGCGTGGGGCAGGTATCGGTATAACAGAACCACAGAGAGACTCCTTGATTTTAAGCAGAAGAGAGCAATTGCTCGCCGTGTCATACGTGATTCTAAACGCACTTGGGCGAGATTACGTTTCTATGGTCACTTCGGCTTCCTCAATGAGTGCAGTCTGGAAGAAAGTGTGGAAATTGAGTGGTAAATTCTCCCCCGACCCGGCTCTTGTTCTTCAGGTTGCCGGCGTCGATATAGCACACCCTCTTGCCATTTCCACTGAAATTGGTAATCATCTGGTCCGCATTTCTCAGGGCCCCATCTATGCCCCTCGTTCCTTTCTTCTAAGTCTGCCAGCGAGTTAAAGCCCTTAGATTTTTCTTCTATAGAGAAGAATCTTATAATGTGCCTTTTACCCTTCAAGAACTGGAGGCAACACACACTGCTTGCCAATCATCGGCAGCTGGGCCAGACGGCATACATATTCGTATGCTACAGCATGTACATCAGTCTGCTCTCACTGTCCTCTTACGACTCTATAATCTTATATCGTCGCAAGGAGTTGTTCCCCAGCTGTGGAAGTCTGCTTTTGTTCTCCCTTTTCGCAAACCGGGTACTACGGGACGTGATACCTCCCACTACCGTCCCATCGCTCTTACCAGTGCAGTTTGCAAGATGATGGAACGTTTAGTTAATAGATGTTTGATGTGGTATTTAGAGACGCATAATAGTCTCTCCCCTAGTCAATATGGCTTTCGTAAAGGCCGTTCTGCCATTGACCCCTTACTGCGCTTGCATACGTATATTCGTAATGCAAGCGCCATCTTTTTCGACCTTGAGAAGGCTTATGATACAATTTGGAGATATAATATTTTGGCCCAGGCCCACTGCTTAGGCCTCCGAGGCAATCTACCATTTTTCCTTAAGGCCTTCTTAACTGAAAGACATTTCCGTGTCCGGGTTGGTAATGAACTTTCCCCGGAATTTGTCCAAGTTGAAGGTGTGCCCCAGGGTTGTGTTCTGAGCACAACTCTCTTTCTGCTTGCTATAAATAATCTGGCATCTGTTCTCCCATCCAATATTTGGTCATCGCTTTATGTGGATAACTTTGCTATAGCTTGTGCAGGTGCTGACTGTCACCTCATTGCAGTTTCCCTCCAGCATGCCGTCAACCGGGTTTCTGATTGGGCCACCACGCACGGGTTTAAATTTTCTAGTGGCAAAATTCATGAAATTACGTTTACTAGATGTTCAGTGGTCTCTGATCATCCATTGTACCTATACGGCTCACGTATCCCAGAACGTGATATTGTCAGGTTTCTCGGCCTCCTGTTTGACCGTAGATTGTCCTGGAAACCTCACATTACCTCTCTGAAGGCAACTTGTCACAGCCGGCTGAACCTCCTTAAAGCCCTCGCACAACTTTCATGGGGGGCTGATCGAAGAACTCTCCTTCGCCTGGATTCAGCCCTAATTTTATCGAAACTCGATTATGGTGACCAGATATATTCGGCGGCCTCCCCTGCTACTCTTTCCAGCCTTAATCCCATCCATCACCAAGGATTACGCTTATGCCTTGGTGCATTTCGTTCTTCCCCGGTTGAGAGCCTCTATGTAGAAGCGAACATTCCATCCTTGTCCAATTGTCGTAATACACATTGCATTCGCTATTATGTTCGCTCTCATGACCTCCGCAATTCTTCCATGTACAGTGGACCCTCGGTTAACGAATACCCCGGAAATCGTGCAATTATGTAAGTATAATTTTGTAAGTTCTTGTGGAAGTGTATTTTTGGGGGTCTGAAATAGACTAACCTACGTGAAATTTTTCCTTAAGGGAGTAAATTCGTTCGGTAATGGCACTTGAACAGACTTCAGGAGTGAAGTTTTTACTAAACTCGGGGTCCACTGTATAGGATTGTCACAGATGTTAGTAGACGCTCGTTATTTGTTCGTCGCCCCTGTTTACTTCGTCCCTTTTCTCTTCATCTACATTCACTCGTCTTCCCTTCAGCTTCCGCCTTTATATGTTCATGTGGCTTCTCACTTTGCCCTACCCCCTTGGGAAGGTCCTGCTGTCCCTGTCTGTTCCATTCCTCTACCTTGCGCGAAAGCCCAACTACCTACGGCGGCTTCTCTTTTTTTTTTTTCTAGACCACTTCCGCTCACATTCCCATGCCATCGCAGTATACACCGATGGTTCAAAGTCGTCTGACGGCGTCGGATTCACAGCAGTGTTTCCGGACAGCGTCGTGCGAGGACATCTATTACCCTCGGCTAGCATATTTACGGCTGAATTGTATGCCATTCTTGCGACACTTATCCGTATTGCATCTATGCCTGTGTCACCATTTGTGGTCATTTCAGACTCCCTTAGTGCTTTACAGGCTATCCGTAAAATTGATACACCTCACCCCCTAGTTCTTCGTATCCCACTTTGGTTACTCCATATCTCTAGCAAGCACAAAGATATTGTTTTTTGTTGGGTCCCTGGTCATGTTGACATACAGGGCAATGAACAGGCAGACACTGCTGCACGGTCAGCAGTACATGACCTTCCAGTTTCACATAGAGGTGTTCCTTTTAAGGACTATTTTGCAGTCATTGCTACCCACCTTCGCACCCGTTGGCGACAACGCTGGTCTGACCAGCTTAATAAACTTCATTCTATTAAACCGTGTATAGGTTTCTGGGCTTCTTCTTGTCACCAATGTCGAGGTTGGGAGACTACACTCTCCCGTCTTCGCATCGGCCACACTTGTCTTACTCACGGGTATCTCATGGAGAGGCTCCCTGCCCCTCTCTGTGAGCATTGTCAGGTTCCAGTGTCTGTTCGACATATTCTGTTGGACTGCCCACTTTATCAACGAGCACGCAGAATTTAACTCCAACGGCGTCTTTGCTCTGCGGTCCTTTCTTTACCTTCCCTTCTTGCTGATGGACCCTCCTTTAATCCTGACTCTCTCATTGACTTTTTGACAGAAACTGACTTACTACACAAACTCTGAAGATTATACCTCTAGCACCTCTCTCAGTCCCTTCTACCTTGATGTCTTGCTACCCTCTATCCCTGCACTATTCACTGTCCTGCTGCACTCCATACCCTACGAATCATCCATCTCCCTCTTACAATCTATTCTCCCTACATTCTCTCCTCCCCTCCCGCGCTGTATAACCCTTGTGGTTTAGCGCTTCTTTTGATTATAATAATAATAATTACACTATTGGGGGAGGGAGCAGTTCTAAACCTGTAGGGTCTTTCAGTGCCAGGGGAAATGGGAGCCAATCTGGTTTGATTCAAACAAGCCAAGTTCCAATTCCTTGTATCAAGAGCCCCTTTGGCAACAAGGAGCCTCCCATAAGGGGGCAAACATAGAGGGAAGCATTTGAGCCTTTGTATGTTACAGCCACCTCAGTAAGGAAATGATTCCCCACCAGCAGCTAAAGGTATCAAGGAAGATTGTGATTTCCATCACTTTAATGCTGCCTTGAAGGGGGACAAATTGTTAAAGAATGAGAATGTCAATGACCAGGCATCAAGACAATAACAAACTGACAATAAGAAACCTCCATTAAGGAATACAGTAAAAGTTTAGCTTACAAGTAGTCTTTAGGAATCTGTCATCCCTATTTTATCTCCTTTGTAGTACTTTCAGTAGCAGCAAACTTCAACAGCTCCACTACCTGGATCATTTACGTGGTTGTTAAGAAATATTCCAAGGATCAATCAAGATGATGACTTCACACATGCCTACTCTTAAAAATAATACAAGACTTAGTATTCTATTTATTGAGACAAGCAGAATTACTTTTGCTCAAAAACACATCCAATTAATCTCAAATGATTAAAATAAAATGCACTTTTTTACAAAATCACATTTTTGAATTAAAGTAGTAGTATGGTATGATGCTAAATTTTGTAATGAATAAACAGGGATTAGTATTGAGTACTTCATTAAACATCACAGAGGAAAATTAAAGCAAAAGTACCAAGATTACAGTTATGAAAATTGCACCTCTCCTTCAATTGGTTTGTGCTATGAAAAATTTAATTCCTACAAACTAAGTAAGGCCATAAATTATGTTGTTGTTATTGTGATTTCTTTTAACATGAAGTGACATGGCATCACATTAGTCTTTCCATTTTAATATATAAAATAATGTTTAAAATTGAGGTCTTAGAGAATATGTCCACTGGTTCATACCTCAATCTTCAATACACATTTCTATATAAACAAAACCTTAAAATTAAGTTTAAACTACACAAAAAAATAAGGGTAACAAGTTAGGAGAGGGTGGATCAAGAAGGGTTGAACCTACACACCTGTCTGTTCAATACTACAAGACTCAATGTACAATACCTTATCTACCTCGGAAAAGCTTATGCCATTCACCAATACTCATCAGATGATCTGGGCCTAACTTAAGTAATGTATAAGACTAGTATGCTCATAGCAGCTTCAAAATTATGCAGTCTTCATAAATTTGAAGGCCAGAAAAAGTGATATTAGCATAAAGCAGTGTCAGAAATTCTGAAAAACATTTGCCAACAATTTTATTAATGTCAACATCTTTAGTGTGAACCCATTAGAAGAAAATTATCTGGCAACAATATCACTTGAGCAAAGTTAAAAGCATGTAGCAAAAAAGTGAATTTATCAGATGGAAATTTACAAAATGTTTTTTGGTTTAAAGATGGAATCCTTCTCTACAATAGAGTCATTTTTCCCTGAAGGTTTAGTCAAAAAAAAAAAAAAACTTATTAAAATTAGTTTCTTTCCTCTCACTTTGATTGAACTTGTCTAAACACTAAATGTTTTTCTAGTCTGAATTTGATACCCCAATGTAAAAATAAGGCATCGTCATTCTAGTTATTTGATTGATATTTAAAATTAAAGTTTATATCGTACTTGTTCATAGTGTCCATTTGAGATTTACATCAGATACAAGGTAGAAAATGAGTTAAGAGTGAAACATCTCTAACCTTATCAAAACTGTAGTCTTTTCCCTTTCCCCCGGTGTCCTTGGACTTGTCTTCAAATGCTCTAAGCAAGCCTCTTAACTATCCCAATTGTAATACAGCAATCTTTCTGTTGGTCATTGATTTCTGTGGAAAATAAACAGTTTAGATTCGTTCCAGTATGCTGCTCTAGTGCCATTACCGAATGAATTTACTTCCTTAAGAAATAATGTCACGTAGGTTAGTCTATTTCAGACCCCCAAAAATACACTTGCAACAGCACTTACAAAAATACACTTACATAAATGTTCGAGTTTGGAGATGCACGAAAACCAAGGGACCACTGTACTACAGTTCAGAATAGTCCCTTCAAACTGTCACTATCCCAGACCCCTCCTTTAACCCTTAAACGGTCCAAATGTATATATACGTTCTTACCACTACTGCCCCAAACGTATACAGTGGACCCTCATTTAGCACGGTAGTTACGTTCCTGAAAACGTCGTGTTAGGTAAAATCGTGTTAGATAATTAAAAGAACTTATGGGAAAAATAGGGTTATGTTCCTGGGAGTCCCCAAAAAGCCAAACAAGTTTTTTTAGACCAACAGATCTTGCAAAAATTGAAGAAATAATAGTATTTCTTACCTTAAATTGTGGGTAATGATGTTTGTGGATTGTAGTGAAGAGTGGATATGGATGGTGTGGCCCTACTGGGCTGAGGTGGATGGTTGTTGGTTGTCGGTAGAAGTGGATGGTAGAGGTCCTGGTGCTGAAGTCGATGGTTGTATTGGTGTGTGCATAAATTCTGTAATGGATCTCTGGGCTCTTTTATTCTGCATTTCATTATACAGCTGATGGTAAGGCATCATCAGCTGGTCTAGACCCCGTTTCAAAGCCCTGCTTCTAGCTTTGTCAGGGTCCTCTTCAATGAAAAAGTCTGCTAGTTTAGCAGCAACATGGAACTGCTCACGTAACTGCTGCAATGTTAACTGTTTTTCTTCAGGTTCTTCTTCATCTTCTTCTGTTATCTCCCTCCCTTGTATCTGTGCATCAAACTCTGCCAACATTTCTCTGGACTCATGTCTTCATCATTATCTTCTAAGAGTTCATTCACATCATCTTCATTCATATCTTCAAAACCATCACCTGGTAATCTCCTTGCCAGCTGAACAATTTCCTGAACCTGACTCTCAAGCAAGGGAAACCAGTGAAACAATTAACTACAGAAGGCCATAACTTTCCCCAGCCTGCATTTAATGTTGATTGGGGCACTTCATTCCATGCACTTTTAGCATAGCTGATGGCATCTGCAATGTTAAATTTTCTCCAGAAGCTTGGTACTGCCAGGTTGGAGTCAGAGTCCATTGATGCAACTAGTTTTATAACTTTTTTGTGTAGTTACACTTGAATGTCTGAATAACTCCCGATCCAGTGGTTGTACAGAGATGTTGTATTTGGAGGTAAAAATACAACTTTTATATGTGGGGTCACATCCAGCAAAGCTTGTGGATGAGTACGGAATTATCAAGAATGAAGAGAGCCTTGAATGCAAGGTTCTTGCTGTGCAGGTAAAACTTGACTTCAGGAATAAAGTGATGCTTAAACCAGTCAATAAATATTTCCCCTGTCATCCATGCTGACTGGTTTGACTTCCAAATTACTGGTAAGGTGTTTTTATCCACACCTCTCAAAGGACGAGGAGTCTTAGAGCGGTAAATAACCATGGGCTTACACTTGAAATCACCTGATGCATTACCGCAAAGGAGCAAGGTGAAGCGATCCTTTGCTGCCTTGAAGCCTGGTGCACTTTTCTCTTGCTGACTGATATAAGTTCGTGTTGGCATTTTCTTCCAGAAAACACCTGTCTCGCAGCATTAAACACTTGCTGTGGCTTATAGCCACCCTCAGAAATAAGTTCCTGAAATTCAGCAGGGAAATTATTTGCTGCTGTATGATCAGCTGAAGCACTTTCACCAGAAAACTTAATATTATGCAACTTATTATGCAACTTAAAGTTGTGAAACCAGCCTGCGCTAAACACACACTCATTTTCAGGCCTTCCTTCCTTGTCACACACTGCTTTAAACAACTGTAATGCCTTTCCCTAATTAAGATGAAATTAAGTGGTCACCTTTCTTTGTTTTCTGTTCGATCCACTCAAGCAACAAGTTTTCTGTTTTATTTACTTGTTGGGGCCTACGTGTCATTCTTTTCATGAGGTCACATTTTGGGTTATTCATTACACAAGCTCATATATTCAGCCTCATTCTTCCTAATTGTACGAACGACGTTTCATTAACGCCATAGGCCTCACTATATCCACCACACGTAGCCACTCTTAAGCTTATCTAATATCTCGATTTTCTTGGTAATTCCTAGACTTGGAACGCTTAAACCTTTCTTATCACTTGGTGGAACACTTGTATGCTTACTGGGTGCCATGATTGCTTGGCAGATTTATCAAAATGCAGTGAAATGAGAAAATGTATGTAAATAAACACAGCGATCTTCCGATTATTGTTGTCCTGCACGTGTACAAACCAAACTGAACGCTGGAGGATGCGTGGGTGGGTGAGGGTGGTGGGGATAGCACTAGGACTCCCCACTGACTCAATGGTTTAGCCCACCGCAGGCGACGCGCTCAAACTTTTTCCTCCAGTGAATCGCGTAATATAAGGTTTACGTCGTGTTAGATAAAAATGTGCATCAATTCTTCAATCGCGTAATACCCAAACAGCGCAACATAAAGTCGTGCTAAATGAGGGCTCTACTGTATTTACGTTTTCTTTTCATGCCTCCAAATTTGGCAGACGATTGGCCTGAGATGCTTGGTCAGCATAGAATGGGTCCTAACACTGTGTGTGCCATATTAAAAATCTGGGACAACTTAGTACCTTGTGGGAGCACCAGTTAACCCTTAGACTGTCGGAGGCCCTCTGAAACTGTCATTCTATAATCGGAAATATTCGAAAAAAAATTTTTTTCTTATCAAAATGTTAAGATTATTTTTCTGATTGTTTAAATACCAAAATTTTTTTTTGCGATCAGTATTTAACAGAGATATAGAGGCGTAGTTGGCAAAAAATGAGCCAGAGTGGCAAAGCGGCGAATGCCGCCACCCGTAAAATTTGGTTTACTTCCTTTTGTAGGTTTCTTGTTTTTTCACTATATTATTTTTACATAACTTATGTGGCCTGTGAGACAAAGTAAGGTGCAAATGTATATATATATACACTGTTGATATGCAACACAATAATCGTACAAACATTAGTATCATTATATTGTTTACAAAACTTGTTTACACCAACAATAAAAAATGTTTATTACTATTGTTCTATAATATATATACACATATATAATGACTAGACACTTTCCATCAACTGCAATTAGCACTTCAAAGCCAAGCTATGTGTGTGTGTGTGTGTGTGTGTGTGTACTCACCTAATTGTGGTTGCAGGGGTCGAAACTCAGCTCCTGGCCCCGCCTCTTCGCTGTCTGCTACTGGGTCTCTGCTCTCCTGCTCCATGAGCTTTATCATACCTTGTCTTAAAACTATGTATGGTTCCTGCCTCCACTATATCTTTCTCTAGACTATTCCACTTCCTGACTACTCTGTGGCTGAAGAAATGCTTCCTAACATCCCTTTGACTCATCTGAGTCTTCAGCTTCCAGTTGTGTCCCCTTGTTTCTGTGTTCCTCTCTGGAACATCCTGTCACTGTCTACCTTGTCAATTCCCCTAGTATTTTTATGTGTTATCATGTCTCCTCTGACCCTTCTTTCCTCCAGTGTTGTTAGTCCTATTTCCCTCAACCTTTCTTCATAAGACAGACCCTGAGTTGTGAAACTAACTTGTCGCAAACCTTTGCACTTTTCTAGTTTCTTTACGTGCTTGACCAGGTGTGGGTCCAGACTGGTGCTGCATATTCTATATGGGCCTGACGACACGGTATACAGTGTCTGAACGATTCTTGTTAAGGTGAACGCTAATCTTAGGTTTGCCAGTCGCCCATATGCTGCCGCAGTTATCTGGTTGATGTGCCTCGGAGACGTGCTTCGGGGTTATACTCAGTCCAAGGTCTTTCTCCTTTGCCGAGGTTTGTAGCCTTTGTCCGCCTAGCTTGTACTCTGTCACGGTCTTCTTGCCCTTCTCCGATCCCCCATGACTTTGCATTTGGAGGGATTGAATTCGAAGCCAATTGCTAGACCAGATGTTTCCCGGGTTGTCCAGGTCTGTTTGCAGCCCTGCCTGGTCCTCATCCGCAAATAGACACTTCTGAGTCTATCCCGTCCCTTTTGTCATTTACATATACCAGGAATAACACTGGTCCTAGGACTGACCCATGCGGTACACCGCTCATCACAGGCGCCCACTGTGATACCTCCCACGCACCATGACCCGTTGTTGCCTCCCTTGAGGTATTCCCTGATCCATTCCAGTGCCCTTCCTGTTATACCTGCTTGTTCTTCCAACTCTTTACTAATCTCATGTGAGGAACTGTGTCGAAGGCCTTCCTGCAGTCCAGGAAAATGCAATCAACCCACCCTTCTCTTTCCTGCCTTACCTCTGTTACTTTATCATAGAACTCTAGGAGGTTTGTTACACAGGATTTGCTTCCGGAATCTGTGCTGTCTGGTGTTTATTATCCTGTTCAGCTCAAGGTGTTCACCATTCTTTTCCTGATGATTTTCTCCAGGACTTTGCACACTATACACGTAAGTGACACCGTCCTATAGTTTAGTGCCTCTTTTCTGTCTCCTTTTTAAAATGAAGGACTACGTTGGCCTTCTCCATACCTCAGGTAGCTGCCCTTTTTAAAGGGATGTGGAAAAAGGGAGTGGCATACAGTACCTCAGCCCTTCCCGAAGAACCCACGGGAGATATTGTCCGGACCCACCCTTTTGAGGATCGAGGCCATTTGAGAACTGCTTCACTTCCCCCCCTCAGTTGTGGTTCCCCAGCTTTTTACATCCCTTGGGGGTGACCAACTCCCTCCCGTCTCCCGGCTCCCTTTCCTTTCCCCCAAAGGAATATTTTCCCTTAAATTTTGTTGAGGCCTAAACATACCTCTTGATCATTACTGTGAGTTCCCCATCTTTCTCCTCACCCTTATCCCCCGGCCCCTTTGACTGTTGTTTTCCCTTCTGAGGGATTGCCATCAG
This sequence comes from Cherax destructor, assembly GCA_009830355.1. Lineage (NCBI taxonomy): Eukaryota > Metazoa > Arthropoda > Malacostraca > Decapoda > Parastacidae > Cherax > Cherax destructor. The sequence goes on along the minus strand of WNWK01020807.1, from coordinate 5,403 downwards.
TTTCGGCCGGACTTAACTGGCGCTCTTTTTTTTTTTTTTGTTTCTGGGCCTCCCTCCGTATTTGTGCATTTCGTGTGTGTGTGTTTTAAAAAATGACATTTATCCCCATAACTCACCACCCACACTGCCTGAAACCTGTAAACAAAAAGGGGGCCCCAACTTTTCCCCCACAACCCCCTTTCCCTTTTCCCTTTCCCTTTCCCCCTTCTACCTACCTTCCTAGTTTCCCTTTTTTCCTTATTCCTTCCTTTTCTTTCTGCCTTTTTCATTTTTCCCTTTCCTTCCCTTTCCCTTTTTCTTTCGCCTTCCTTTTCTTATATATTTCCTTCCTTCCTTCCTTTTCTTTAATTTTTCCCTTTCCCTTCCTCCTCTCATCTTTTCCCTTTCCCTTTCCTTTCTCTTTTTTTACTTCCTTTTTTCCCTTTTCCCCTCCTTCCTTACTTTTTCCTTTCCCCTTCCTCTCATCTCTTTTTTCCTTCCTTCTTCCTCTCTTCTCTTTCCTTCATTCCTTCCTCACATCTCTTCCTTCCTTACCATTTCTTTCTTTCTTCCTTCCTTCCTTTTTGATATCCTGGGCATTGCTTTTGGTCACAAACTCATCAAAACCATAAAATTTATCTTCAGAGAATTTCCATCTGTGTGGGAACTAGAAATGTCCGTATCCGATGAGGTCAAAAATTTTACCGCAGGAAAGTTTGAACAAGGACTACTAAAATGGTGTTCCCACAATGCACCAGTCGAATTTTTTTTTATACTCGACACTGACCACACAGCCCAAACCTCTCACATGAGGCCTACCAGCCTCCGGGTTGATTTGAGGCCGCTAGAATTTAGGCGATAAATACGTCCAAACATTGGCCGTAAGACGTATATATACGTCCGAAACAGTTTAAAGGGTTAAATTGAGCGCCCCGCTAGAGAAACACTGTGGCAAAAACCCCAAAGGGTTCACTGATGTCATGTCATATTAAACTCCTTTTAAGTGGAAAGTGATGTCGGGAGGCTGGCAGGCCATCTGGCTTTGGGTGGCTGGCCACCTGGCTGGTTTGGGTGGCCCCCTGGCTGCCAGCAGCTGGTTTTCCAGCAGCCGGGGTTCAATTGGGGACCTGATTATCTGTCTCTATATCCGTCTGCCCGTCTGTACTTCATCTGTCTGTCTCTATCCCCACAGGAACATATATGTAAATACAATTAAAGATATGTAATTACCAGGGTAACTCAAAATTTTAGACAAAGTGTTATACTGTGTTTGATCCAGCGTGAATACCATTTGGTTTTATGAGCTACCTCTGAGACAAGCAGACAGAAAAAGACAACACTGGGACAGAAAGACAGACAAGTTTGATAACAAATAAAGCAAAGCAGTGTAAGCTCATCAAATGTTTATCACTGTAATTACTGGACTGATAAGAAGAGATAAGACTACCCTCACCTTCATCAAAAGTCACCAGTCAATTAGTGTAAGGTAAGATAAGGCAGGGGCAAACATCTTACATAATGCTTCAAGGAAATTTATTATTATGGGTTTTTAAATTTTTATTATTATGCACTATATTATTATTATTATTATTATTATTTACTATCATTATTATTATTATTTGAGTAAAATTTCAGTACCTAAATTTGTGTCAGATCAAAGATTGCTATGAAATCCCCAAAAACTACTATAAATTGTAATTCCAGAACATAAAAATTATATAAAAATAATAAAAAGAGAAAAAGGTAGTATAAGCAAATTCTGAAGCAGCAGGACTCCCGGTCAGGTGAGCATCCAGTGCCAACTTCCGCCTTTATATCCCCGGTAAGACTGACCCTAAATTTTTTTTTTATAACAAAAAAATAGTGTCCCTTTATTTCTATAAAAAAAATCAAAATATTCGGGGCAGAAGCTAAAAACGAATATATGTTTGACCGTTATAAAAATGCAGGCATTGTCCCATTTAGGACTCCCAAATCCAAATTAACCCAAAAACCGGTTTCCTGAATCCCTCACTAAATATTACCCTGCCACCTCCAACAGCTCGCCCTTAAAACCATTCGTCTCCATTCATTCCTATCTAACACGCTCCCCATGCTTGCTAAAACCCTCCCACAAAACCTTTACCCTCCTCAAACCTTTTCAAGACGACCCCTACCCTCCCTTCCTTCCCTGTACAGATTTATATCACAGACACGCCCAAGTCATCTCTACTTTGACCCATTCTCTGTACCAAACCACTCAACAAATCCTCTCTTCAGCCTCTCCCACAATACTTTTACTAACTCCACACCTCCTAATTTCCTAAGCAATTCGACCTCTCTGCATAATATTTATACACGGCCATACTGCTTAGATATATGGCCTCCACTGCCTCCAGCCCCGCCTCCCATTTGGCAACCCAAGCCTCAGACCTATATAAGAGTGTTGGTACCACTATACCATACATTCCCTTCTCTTTACCTAGTTTTTTGTCTCCACAGATACCTCAATGCACCACCTAACCTTTTCCTTCATCAATTCTATGGTTAACTTCACTTTCATAAACCCAACTACTTGGACAAGCAACCCCAAACATTCTGAAACATTCACTTTTCCATATCTCCTCTCTCCAATGTGATATCCACTTTTTCTATCTAAATCGTTTGATACTAATCATCATCCTTACTTTACATTCCTTGTTCATTTCAACTTTCTACCTTTACACCCTCCAACTCCGCCTCCTCCACTAACTTCCTTGCAACTTTCTTGTGCTGGTTGCATCATCAGCAAAAAAGTAACTGTGTCAACTCCCATTTGTACTGATTTCCATAGTGTGCAGTGTGCACATACATATATATTTAATATACATACCTTTTCTTCCTTCTTCTAACAAATCAATGGGATCCCACCATATAGGTGGCCTAAAAAGAAAAAAAGTTTCAACTTTTTAGTAATATAAGGGCAGGAGAAGGTTACTGAAGCTCTTGCTTGAGCATTTTGTTATTTCTTATAATACGATGGCTTACTTATAAAGAATTCTGTTCCACTTCCCATGGAGATAAATTTTTTATCCTATGCAATTTGCAGAATAAGTCTGTATGATTTAATATTTAAAGGTCTAACATGGTGTATAATGAGATATTAATTTGAGAAGTCTTACAATTACTCCAAGAAAATCAAGATCGTGTTCCACTTGAGTTAGATTCTTCGGGTATTTCTACCTCAGATAAGACTCTACATCCTCCAAGCCACACTCACATCACATTAGCCTGCCAATACTGATAACTTATTATTAAAACACCTTCATAAACTTTAAACCACACATTCAAACATCACATTAATCACAACACAGTATGATATGATTTCAACAGCATATCATCACCCCCAGCCAAAAGGCAAATCCATTCATAGGTGGCTAGCTTCATGTACACTTGATCTGAGAGAGAAACCTAGTCCTGAAGGATTTCTCTGCTGTGTCCTTCCTGGTCTTCATTTCTAATTATTTAAGAGAACTCTTGATGTCAGGAATCTGAGATTTTAACCCTGGGCAAAATGACATACACAAATATTTCCATCTTCAAAATAACTCAACTGTTTATTCTTGTATGTATATAAAGTATATCATGATATTTCAAAATGAGTAAGGCTATTTTTACAATTTTTAACTTCCATATCTCATTTAGAACCACTTTCTCAAACTCAGCTTTTCTTTTTAATTCAATGGAAATGTGAGTTAGAAATCCTTTCCTACATAACCAATGGAACAATGCAGGTTAATACAAAACCTGCGTAACTATGTTTATATTTATGTGACATGGGAAATTTTTAGTCACTCAAATTACTACGTATACTATTATATTCAAAGAGAAGTGCTGTGTCCAGAGGAATCACATACTGGGTCTGGATATGTACAATCAAGACTAATTCTTATAGTAAGGAAGGTAGTCACCTTCACCAGAACTGGCACTCACCTATTTGGTGAATTTTAGTAATTATAAAATGTGGAGAAATATGTAATAGTAAATTACAACAAAAAAAGACTGTGGCATAATAAAAGATTCTACTTTTGAAATTTAAAAATATAATGTAGCAAAAAATATAGAAGGCTGCAACTGAATATATAGTTAATGTATATAAAATAGTTCAGATTTAATGCATTTATCGTGTACTTTGAGATAGTTTTGCCTCTATTGAATGCGAGTGGTTATATAAAATATAATGTATTTGTATGAACTAATACAAAGGCTGACTTGTTCTTGCTTAGGATAACTTCATAACTTAATGTGCTGTTGCTCATCTGGGCGCTTAATAACATCTTGTGATTTGCATTATCCTCTCTTTCTTCATAATGTGTTTATATCTTCCTGTAAATAGAAAAAGCATTTACTGTGTATATAAGAGGTACTACCGTCACCAAGTGAGTGTATATAGCCTGTATTTGTTTTATACATGATGCAGTAGGATTGTTGTGTCTTTTTTTTTTTCTGTTTCAGTAACATGCAAAGATTTCAGGTACGTCCTTGCTACTCTTATTTACACTTAGGTCACACTACACACACACGCATACGTTTGTTTACACACCTATCCGAGTTTTTCTAGATTTTATCTTAATAGCCTTGCTCTGCCATTTTCCTTCATATCGATGGGGAAGTGAATAAGAATCTTTCCTCCTAGTTACGTGTTGGAAGGTCAACTAAATGCCGAACAATGGTGCCAGTAACCCCTTTTCCAGATAATCATTAAAAAAGAAAACCGCCCAAAGTGATGTTTGAATGTGTGTGGTTGTTGTATAATGCTAAGAAGAGATGATTGGGATGCTATACAGGTTGCTGGATGTCCTGGCCTTACAAACAAAGCTTGCTGCAGGAGAGTTTCAGGAGAAATAATGGGATTAGCCGTAGATCAACAGAGTTAGAGCTAAAGAAGGAGTAGTACACGTTAGTTGATAAGTTATGGCAGGAAAGAGGGAATATAAATGTATCAATTCAAGGATTATGTGGTGTAAAATAAGGGTTGGATGTGAGTATGTGTTATAGTAAGTGTTTATGCAATTTGACAAGAGAGAAGTGTAGAGGAGAGAGAGAAATTGATTTTTGGAATGTTGGAGGAGGCATGAGTTTGAACAAAAACAGAGAGTAATTTGTGGTTGTGATCTCAATGCTAAAGTGGTAAAATGCTGTGGAGGAGAGTACAGGTAAATTTGGGGTGACGTGGGGTAAAATGAAGGGCAGCCTTTAATTGAGCTATGGTGGCACACATATTTTATGGAAAAGAATATAACAAGTATACAGTGGACCCTCTTGAGTCTGCACTGCTCCAAACTCAACAATTATGGGTGTATTTTTGTAAGAGCTTTGAAGTGTATTTAAATGTAAAAGGACTAATCAAATTTACATTATTCCTTATGGGAAATAAATTCTTTTGGTAACGTAATTTTGAGCAGC
>WNWK01020806.1:0-35152 GCA_009830355.1 Cherax destructor | reverse complement strand
TTTGCATAGGAGTAAAATATTTTGGGTTTCTTGCAATATCCTGTACTCTTTGTTCCCTTTGTACTTCTTCTGTCAGGTATGACATCTTAAGTTTGCTCTAATTCCGTGATCTCTCGGTTAAGGCTATCTCTCTTCTGTTCCAACATAACTGTGTTTTTCAGCAATTCAGTAACCCGTTTTCTTCTCCTGTACCATCTCCTACGCTCTCTCTCTATATCTGATCTTCTTCGGGGTTTCCTCAATGGTACGTGTTTCATACATACCTTGTATGCTTCTGTATTCAGCTTCTCTAGGCACTGGTGGGGATTTAGGGTGCTCATGTCTGATTCCCATGATATGTCTGATAGCTCTTGGTTTATTTTTCCCAGTCAATTCTATGGTTATTAAAATTAAACTTACTGAACATTCCGTCTCTAACATTAGTGTCGCAGTTCCTAACCCTGAGTTAATACTAGTTTGAACTTCTATGATGTTATGATCAGAGTATATTGTTTTGAAACCCCCCCCCCCCCCCCCCCCTTTTTTTTTTTTTTTTTTTTTTTTTTTTTTTTTTTTTTTTTTTTTTGGGCCCTTCCAGGATTTTTTTTTTTTTTTTTTTTTTTTTTTTTTTTTTTTTTTTTTTTGGGGGGGGGGGGGGGGGGGGATTGCTGATGGTGGTTTGTATCTAGGATAATTACTAGATTCTTATTTTCCACTTTAATGCCGAGGATTTCTACTATATCATTCGTAGCGTTCAAAACTTCTGTGCAACAGAGAGTATCTTTTATATAGAGTCCTACTCCTCCCTGTGACCTATTAATTCTATCACATCTATACATGTTATAGTTTTCTATCTTAATCTCTCCGTCCAAAACATCCCTTGTATGTGTTTCTGTAAATGCTCCAAACATGGCATTTGCTTCTGATAGGAGTCCACTAACATAACTAACTTTGTCATTTTTATTTGATTTCAGACCCTGAATATTTGCAAATATGAAGCAAATATGAAGCCTATTACATACATAAAACACTAAACTCAAATATTAACCCACAACTCAAAATTCTCCTTACCAACCTTAACAGGACACATGAACATAACACAAGACACAGATCACTCTTCCATGTTCCCCGCCTCCACCTCACACTATGCAAAAACGCAATACACATCAAAGGCCCAAAAATTTGGAATTTATTACCTATGATTACCAAAGAAACCCGGTCTGTATATCAATTCAAAACTCTGCTAAAAAACCACCTACTCGCCCAAAACTAAATAACCCACTACTTTACATTACCTACAAAGTTATTAAATAACTTTACACTGCCTCAAAATAACATTATTCACTGTGTTACTCTCCTAGCCTCTAAACCCCTTACATAATTGCTCAAAGAAAAATAATTTATCAAACATAATCTAGTACAAATGTTCAAACTTATACCTCATAATGTATATGCATGTTATATCTTATAATGTATAAACTACCTAATATAAAGAAATCCATCCTCATGTAGCCTTGTGTTCCTTGTAACTCATCTAATGACCATATAAACTGTTATTGCAAAACAAATTATTGATTTAATTTGTTTAATCTGATTTAATAATTCTATTATGAAGACATATGAAACTGTAAATGATCCAAAATTATAAAACTATTATGTTTCAAAAATGTCATGTTCAAATTATGTTCAAATTTCATAGCTTAAATACTCAACTATACTTATATTGTAAACTTTTTACTATAATTCTTACCATTTAATTTTAAATTAATTTTAATTTTGCCCACAATGCTCTGCATATTAGGGGCTTTTGGCATGTACACCTCTTGTAATCTCATAACCCATTGTAATTCTTTGTATCATGTCCAAATAAACTAATTATTATTATTATTATTATTGTTATTATTATTATTATTATTATTATTATTATTATTATTATTATTATTATTATTATTATTATTATTATTATTATTATATGCTCTTGCGCTACCGTCCACAGGATGGATATGGGGTGCACAATAAACTAGCCACCTCGGTGGCAAAATCTAATCTGTATGGCCCCTACAGGTTTAGTGCTCCCCACTAATATAATAATCCAGTTCTAGAATTTATTTGTAAAACTCCTTAATGCTAGTGAGGGGTTCCTGTTCCAAGGAGTTAGATCTATTCTCCCTTGGATTGAACCTGTACAACCCCTACGTGCTTAGTGCTCACTGTGAATGTAGTAATAATATAGTTACATGATATAAAAACTTCAAAGAATAGTAGGGTATTCCTTGATACTTAAAGTAAAGGTTTTTGATCCAAAGAATTGGAGCTACCCTCCCTTTCTTTGGATCAAACCTGATTACTTCCTGTTTCCTGGGTGTTATATAATCATATGTGGGTGACCACCGAGACAGGGTGACCACCGAGATAGGGTGGCCCAGAAAGAAAGAAAATACTTTCATCATCATTCAACACTTTCACCTCACTCATATATAATCAGTCTTTGCAGAGGTGCTCAGATACGACAGTTTAGAAGTCCCTCCAAACTGTCAATATCCCAGACCCCTCCTTTAAAGTGCAGGCATTGTACTTCCCATTTCCAGGACTCAAGTCCGGCTAACCGGTTTCCCTGAATCGCTTCACAAAATATTACCCTGCTCACACTCCAACAGCTCGTCAGGTCCCAAAAACCAATCATCTTCATTACAGTGTCCCGTAGCTCGATCGCTAGCGCACTCAGCTCACACACTGAGGTCTGGGGTTCGAATCTCCTCCGGTACGGCTGGAAAACATTAGGGACGTGTTTCCTTAAGACACCTGCTGTTCATGTTCACCCATCAGTAAAATAGGTACCTGGGTGTTAGTGGACTGGTGTGGGTCGCATCCTGGGACAAAACTGACCTAATTTGCGGGAAATGCTCAGCATAACAAGGGACTTTCTATATAGTAGTATATCATTGATGTCAACTAGGACTGTATACCTTGTACATGTACTTGTAGTAAATAAAAAAAAAATCCTATCTAACACAGGGCAGTGCTGCAATTTCGGTTAGGATTTTTATTTATCGTCCGATTTTTTTTATTTTTGGTGTACGTTTAGAAGCATATATGTAACATAATATGACAAAGTTTCAATAAGATTGGCCAACAAACAACTGAGAGAAAAAAAAATGATTTTGACAAATGGCAGCACATACCGCACAAATTGGCACTATGATTGGCACTTCGACAATCCCCACTGTTAGAATACATCTAACACGACTCATTTTCGAAGACAATTAATCTAATATACCTTATCTTCGTGCCGAAAAAAAATACATTTGGTACGCTTTTTGACTTTCACCAAAATATCGGCCTTTTACCCCCCCCCCCCCACAAAATAAAAACTATTTGAGATATTCCAAAAAAAAATTGAACAATAGTCAAGCACACTTTGTTTTATAGTGTCTGTGAAAATCATTTCAATTCAATCATTAATAATGATGGTATAAAAAGCAATAGGCCTAAATCTTGCTTTCGAGATATTCGGCTGAACGCGCGGCCTAGCTAATTACGCCAGAAAATTACAAAAAATTTCACGAAAATCGCGCTATTTTGGGCTTTTCTATGCAATATATGTGATTTCTTATTGTTTCCCGTGTATGAAACACCGTTTTTTTTTAGTTCTACCAGAGGTAACAGAGAAAACCCGTCTCTTATAGTCGGTAACATTTCTTCAAGGCCACCACCACCCTCCAGTATAAACTATACAAATAATATTGTTTTGGCCTGCTTTCTTATTCATTTATCTTATGCATAATATCATTAATGAATAAATGATATAAGCAGAGAAAGGATATTAGTAATAATAGCGTCAGTATAAGACATCTTGTGAGCGGCACTCAGACTGCCGACATCTATAAAATCGATTACTGGTTGTTGCATCATGATGCAAGCTCCGCCCACCTCTGATATAAGCTCCGCCCACCTCTGATATAAGCTCCGCCCACACTGTAATGATGTTAAGTGGTAAATTTATTGTATTAGGAAGAAAAAAAACAGAAAATTAAAAAACAAACAACAAAAATATAAAAAATTCACCTCACGCTTATGTATATATTTACCTGGCGGGTCGCCACCAGACATGTTTCAAGTAGATATAATTTGCTTTAGAAACATCGTATTATGATGGGGTTTTCACCAAAATGTTGCCAAATACTTACACTATTTTTCTGTAAACAAAACCCAAAATCATATTTTTTTGCATAATTCTCATGACCGCGCGAGAAATTGCCGCACTGGCCCCTTCATACTAGTGAAGGGATCTTGATCCGAGGAATTTGTGCTATCCCTCCTTTCCCCAGATCGAACCTGATTTACTCGCATTCTCCATTCACTTTATGTCTATTACTGTATAATAATTATGCATCTATAACCCGTGAGGTCAGTAACCCAAGCGGTTTAGCGCTTTGTGAGTATAACAACTGTCAGTATAATAATGATGATAATATAACCCTAGACTGCAGTAGACATTCTTAGCTGTACTGAATGACCCTTGCGGGTTTAGGGTAATTCTGTGAGTTAATAATCCAAATAAAATCTTCAGGGTCTTTATTAATTTAATAAAAAAAAGATACGGTTAAAATGTTTTAATGGAGCAAGAGACTGCGTAGCTGTGAGATGTAGCAGAGTGCCATCAGTAGAGTGTCATGCTTGGAGAGTTTGTGAGAGGTGTTGGGCAGAGTGCCTCTCAGACGCTCGTAGGCTCTGTTCAGACTCTCCATTCTCTTACGTTCACGAGCGTTGGCAGCTTGACGCTGACGCTGGTGGCTCTCTGCTGACGGAACACGATGACGCTGACGCTGGTGGCTCTCTGCTGACAGTACACGATGATGGTGACCATGGTGGCACTCTGCTGAAGATGCACAATGACCCTTATGTTGGTGGTTCTCTGCTGACAGTGCACAGTGACGGTGATGCTGGTGGCTGTCTGCTGACGGTACACTATATCTGCTACTACAGTGGGACCCTCTCACCGGCACAATCCTCGGAAGAATCACCAAGTTTCGCACATTTCCAATAGTGTGAAGTTCACCAAGCGATGAGTCTGTAGCCTCACACGTGGGAGAGTGTGACAGCCATGTGGGTTCTTCCTGAGTACTCTCCTTGACGAACGAAGATTGTGATTTGTCAGAAAGTTTGTGAGGCAAGGAGGAACTTGTTTCCACATGGAAGTAGGGAGGACTCTCTCCCAGGGCTGATTGTGTGTTGATGTGGTGGTGGGGGATTACTGCAGACCAGGACCACTCCCGTATACCACTGCTCGTTGCTTCCTCTCTCATCATTTTCGGACACACAACATCTGAATCTCCAGAAGTCCTAATAAACACCAAATGAATGTCCAGAAATCCTCATCAACACAATTGAATCTCTAGAAGTCTTCATCAACATAATTGAATATCTAAAAGTCCTCATCAACACAACTGAATCTCCAAAAGTCCTCATCAGATTCTAAAATGCTGTGAAACTTATCATAATTGCACCAACTATGACTTACTCATTTCGTACATAATCTTACCCTTCACAATCTTATCTTACAAAGTCAACGCTCTAATAGCTCATTACTACTGTAACTTTCTTGACAAACACAAATGTAACCTATTATGTACGTCTGCAATCCTTTGACTACACGATGGATTGGGGGTGCATATTAAAGATATCAAATTAACACACCTTACCCATGAATGATCCACACGGGTTTAACACTTTACTGTAACTATAACACTAATACAGACAACAAGCCTTGTTTCCAGTTTCTGTTTGGCCTCACCACACAAAATCTATAAAAAAAATTCCATTATACTGTATAACCCTTGTGGTTTAGCGCTTATTTTGATTATAATAATTTTCCATTATAATTTTACATTCACTTTAAATGTCTGTTACTTCAACTTCTCGTTCTTGTTCCTGTTGGTGTTATTCTTCTTCTCCGTCTTCTTCTTCTTCTTCTTCTTCTTCAGTGTCTACAGTTATCACCGTCGCTGTACATCAATACACAAGGGTCAAGGGTCAAAGGTCACAGCTAGCAAGCGACACATCCTTAACTAGGGTCACCTCAATGCTGGATAAACTATAGGGAATTTAACTCTAATTTTGTGTGTGTCAATATTACAATAATGATAAAGGCACTGTGGCAAAAGAGGTCAGGTGGGTCGCCACGAGTCGAGTGACCTCTCAGGTCAGAGTGTGACCTGATGCCCAGGTCACAGCTTATATACACAACTTGACCCACAGTTAATTAGGGGTCATTAGAGATCAGTTAAGAAGTAGTATGATTACAGATATAACAATACCAACAAACAATGGAATAAAGACAAATGCAATAATTTTTTTTAATACGGATATGATGATGATGATCATCATCATCATAATAATAATAATACTAATATCTTTATTTCTACAAGTACATGTACAAGGTATACAGTCCTAGCTGACATCAATGACATACTACTAGTACTATATAGAAAACCCCTTCTTATTTAGTTAGTTTAATATCTTTATTATGCACCCCATACCCATCCTGTTGATGGTAGTCAAAATATTACAGAGGTACTTATGCTGAGCATTTCCCGCAAATTAGGTCAGTTTTGTCCCAGGATGCGACCCACACCAGTCCACTAACACCCATGGAACCTATTTTATTGCTAGGTGAACATGGACAGCAGGTGACTTAAGGAAATACGTCCTAATGTTTCCACCAGTACCAGAGATCGACCCCCGGACCTCAGTGAGTGAGCTGAGTGCGCTACCAATCGAGCTACAGAACACCATTATTTGAAGTCATCTGAATTTGTATAACTGAACTTATGTGTACCTGAACACATAAATAAACTTGCATACTCAGAAACTAGTGGAAAATAAGTGAGTCAGTCCCGCTTGGCTTATTTATTTACTAGTTTCGGAGTAATAATGACTTAAGTCACACAGCACACTCTTTCGCTAATTATTTATATGTTGATGGTTCTGTTCACCAGTCCACTGGTAGTGCTGGTAGTGCTGGTAGTTCTGGTAGTGCTGGTAGTGCTGGTAGTTCTGGTAGTGCTGGTAGTTCTGGTAGTGCTGGTAGTTCTGGTAGTGCTGGTAGTTCTGGTAGTGCTGGTAGTTCTGGTAGTGCTGGTAGTTCTGGTAGTGCTGGTAGTGCTGGTAGTTCTGGTAGTGCTGGTAGTTCTGGTAGTGCTGGTAGTTCTGGTAGTGCTGGTAGTTCTGGTAGTGCTGTTACCATACACAGTAATGGCTTTCATAGAAATTAGAGCAAGCATCAGCACTTGGCTTATACCCTTCAAACAGAACTGTTTGCCATACTCCATGCACTCAAATTCGTCCGTATATCTAAGGATGACACTTTAATTGTAACTGATTCTCTATCATCCATAAATGCTCTCAACTCCTCAAGTATCAGTTAGTTTAATATCTTTAATATTCTTTATTATGCAGCCCATACCCATCCTGTGGGCGGTAGTCAAAGGATTATAGAGGTACATAATGGGTCCAGGGATTGGACCCCAAAGTTTTGATAGATGAACAAGGTACAAAGGTAATGAATCATGTAAGTAAGTTTACTTACGTGTGCCATATTTGTGTCAGAAGCCAGACACAGGTATGGAAAGATTGTAGACGGTGGAGTCAAAGTGCACCTTCTGTGGATTCCATCTCACATTGGTCTTCATATGCATGATAGACCTGCTGAATTAGCAAAGTTATATATATATATATATATATATATATATATATATATATATATATATATATATATATATATATATATATAATGAGAGAGAGAGAGGAGGACCAGAAGCAGGAGCAGGAAGCACTAATCCTCTTAGCACAGTAGAGGCGCCTTTATTTCTGTTCACATCTTAAATAGCGTCTGAGAGACATTAACACCCAGGGGGTCCTGCCTCTCTCCCATCACATCTTGATCCAGACAACACGTGTGGACAAGCCTGCTGACACCCACTCCCCTTCTTCACTAAATAGGTATCGGGATGTAAGTTATATTATTTGTACTTACAGGGTCATCCGAGGACTTAGATTAGCCTGTGTACCCTCAAGACGATTGTTGAACTCACATTGTGACCAAAAAAAAAAAACAGGGTGGCCTCGGTGGCTAAAGCTCTCGCTTCACATACGGAGGGCCCGGGTTCGATTCCCGGCGGGGTGGAAACATTTCAACGTGTTTCCTTACACCTGTTGTCATGTTCACCTAGCAGCAAATAGGTACCTGGGTGTTAGTCGACTGGTGTGGGTCGCATCCTGGGGGGCAAGATTAAGGACCACAATGGAAATAAGACACAGTCCTCGATGACGCACTGACTTTCTTGGGTTATCCTGGGTGGCTAACCCTCCGAGGTTAAAAATCTTATCTTTATATTTCAGCTTCCAGCCGAGGTCCTCTGAAAAGTATCCCAGATGGAGGTCGAAATAAACAGACAACCACTCTTCGGCAGTAACAGCCTGGTTGATCAGTACCTGGTCCACTACGAGGCCTGGTCATGGACCGGGCTGCGGGGGCGTTGACCCCTAGAACACCCTACAGGTATACTCCAGGTACAATTTGTGGCCAGAAAAGCACTTACTTAGGAGTTATATCCATCTTGAGAATGGCTCTTCTGAATGGCTTCAAACTTACACCTCTGGTGTACCTTCAAAGTTCTGAATGCGTTTGAACTGTGAATTATGTTCATGGTAAAACACTAAACCCGTAATACATACAGCACTTGGAGAACGAGAGATTATCAGGTTTGATACGAGGAATGATAGCTACAGTTCCTTGGATCAGGAACCCCTTGCCCCTTGTTGACACTACTGAAGTCTCCCAGCTCAGACTGACACTACTGAAGTCTCCCAGCTCAGGCTGACACTACTGAAGTCTCCCAGCTCAGGCTGACACTACTGAAGTCTCCCAGCTCAGGCTGACACTACTGAAGTCTCCCAGCTCAGGCTGACACTACTGAAGTCTCCCAGTTCAGGCTGATACTACTGAAGTCTCCCAGCTCAGGCTGACACTACTGAAGTCTCCCAGCTCAGGCTGACACTACTGAAATCTCCCAGCTCAGGCTGACACTACTGAAATCTCCCAGCTCAGGCTGACACTACTGAAATCTCCCAGCTCAGGCTGACACTACTGAAATCTCCCAGCTCAGGCTGACACTACTGAAATCTCCCAGCTCAGGCTGACACTACTGAAATCTCCCAGCTCAGGCTGACACTACTGAAATCTCCCAGCTCAGGCTGACACTACTGAAATCTCCCAGCTCAGGCTGACACTACTGAAATCTCCCAGCTCAGGCTGACACTACTGAAATCTCCCAGCTCAGACTGACACTACTGAAATCTCCCAGCTCAGGCTGACACTACTGAAGTCTCCCAGCTCAGGCTGACACTACTGAAGTCTCCCAGCTCAGGCTGACACTACTGAAGTCTCCCAGCTCAGGCTGACACTACTGAAGTCTCCCAGCTCAGGCTGACACTACTGAAATCTCCCAGCTCAGGCTGACACTACTGAAGTCTCCCAGCTCAGGCTGACACATTTCAACATCCGTCATATCCTAGCTAGCTTTGGTTCCCACTCACTATTACATATAAAACAATAACAGCACGTTGCTGATCTATCCAAGTTTACTAAATAAAAAAAATTATCACACATACACGCCAAGAGCTGTGAATCGACCCCTGCAACCACAAATAGGTGAAGACGTGTTTCGACGTCTAAGGAGTCATTCAAGACTCTGTACACCGGGTACGTCAGGCCCATACTGGAGTATGCAGCACCAGTTTGGAACCCACACCTGGTCAAGCACGTCAAGAAATTAGAGAAAGTGCAAAGGTTTGCAACAAGACTAGTCCCAGAGCTAAGGGGAATGTCCTACGAGGAGAGGTTAAGTTAGTTAGTTAGTTTAATATCTTTATTATGCACCCCATACCCATCCTGTTGGCTGTAGTCAAAAATTACAGAGGTACGTAATGAGTCCAGGGACTGGACCCCAAAGTTATGATAGCTGAACTAGAAAAATCGACCTGACGACACTGGAGGACAGGAGAGATAGGGAGGATAAGATAACGACATGTAAAATATTGAGAGGAATTGACAAGGTGGACAGAGACAGGATGTTTCAGAGATGGGACACAGCAACAAGGTGGTCACAACTATGAGTTGAAGACTCAGATGAATCACAGGGATGTTAGAAAGTATTTCTTCAGTCACAGAGTTGTCAGGAAGTGGAATAGTCTGGAGAGTGATGTAGTGGAGGCAGGATCCATACATAGCTTTAAGGAGAGGTATGATAAAATTCATGGAGCAGGAAGAGAGAGGACGTTGTAGCAGCCAGTGAAGAGGCGGGGCGAGGAGCTGTGAATCGACCACTGCAACCACAAAAAGGTGAGTACAGGGTAAACTCAATATATCAGGATTTTCCAGTATATTAAGACCAATTTAAGACAAGATTTGACGGCAGAGTATCTGACAGGTTGATCAGTGATCACTGCTTAGCACTAGTCTTGAGGGTTGCTCACTGATACACATCACCCCCTGTAGGCTGTGTATCTAGGCCTGTTCTCTTTTGGTCCTACCTGGGCGGTTGCCACCTGGCCTACTGCTCTCCAAATTTTTTTTTGTATAGGCTTCTTTCACTTGTTTATTTTGTCATTACTGTTTTTTTTTTAAAACTGCAGTAGTGTAGATTTATTCCAGTATATCTGTTGGGGGTTTTAGGGGTCACTGTCCCCCACGGCCTGGTCTGTAACGAGGCCTCACAGTGGATCAGGGCCTTATCAACCAGGCTGTTACTGTTGGCCACATGTGAACCGACATACGAACCACAGCCCGGCTGGTCAGGTACTGACTTTAGGTGTCTATTCAGCACCTTCTTGAAGACAGCCAGGAGTCTATTGGTAATACCCCTTATGTATGCTGGGAGGTAGTTGAACAGTCTTGGGCCACTGACACTTATTGTGTTGTCTCAGCGTACTCTTGGCACCCCTGCTTTTCATTGGGTGAAAGATAAGATTTCTTCGGATTTTTAACCCCGGAGGGTTAGCCACCCAGGATAACCCAAGAAAGTCAGTGCGTCATCGAGGACTGTCTGTCTTATTTCCATTGGGGTCCTTAATCTTGTCCCCCAGGATGCGACCCACACCAGTCGACTAACACCCATGTACCTATTTGCTGCTAGGTGAACATGACAACAGGTGTAAGGAAACACGTCGAAATGTTTCTACCTGTCGGGAATCGAACCCGGGCCCTCCATGTGTGAAGTGAGAGCTCAAGCCACCATGCCACTGGGTGGGTGTTGAATCTCCTGCCCAGTCTTTTGCTTTCATAGAGAATGATTTTCTGTGTGCAGATTTGGGACTAGTCCCTCTTGGATTTTCCAATTGTATATGTATTATCATGTATCTTTCTCACCTACATTCCAGGGAGTACAAATTGTTCCCAGTAATTTAGGTTCTTTATCGTACTTATGTGTGCCGTGAAAGTTCTCTGTACATTCTCCAGATCTGCAATTTCACCTGCCTGAAAGGGGCAGTAAGTGTTCAGCAATATTCCAGCCTAGAGAGAACAAGCAATTTGAAGAGAATTATCACTGGCTTGGCATCCCAAGTTTTGAAGGTTCTCATTATTTATTCTATCATTTTCCTAGCAGATGTGTTACATACATTGTTGTGATCTTTGAAAGTGAGATCCTCTGACATTATTACTCCCAGGTCCTTCACATTAGTTTTTCACTATTGTGTGGTTGGAATTTGTTTTATACTCCAATACAGTTTTAATTTCCTTGAGCTTTCCATAGCAGAGTAATTGAAATTTGTCTTCACTGAACTTCATATTGTTTTATGTGGCTCATTTAAAGATTTGGTTGATGTCCACTTAGAGTCTTCCAGTGTCTTCAATGGATGACACTGTCATACAAATTCAGGTGTCATCTGCAAAGGAAGACACAGTGCTGTAGCTTACATCTCTGTCTATGTCAGATATGAAGATAAGGAACAGGATGGGGGCAAGTACTGTAGCCACCTCAGACTTTACTGTGTTTACTGTTACTCTTTGTTCTATATGTTAGGAAGTTTTAGAGCCATCTACCTATTTTTCCTGTTATTCATTTATCATGCATTTTGTGTGCTATTACACCATGGTCGCACTTGTCAAAGGCTTTCACAAAGTCTGTGTATCCTACATCTACATTGTGTTTGTCCTCCAGAGCATCCAAGACCTTGTCATGGTGGTCCAGAGGTTGTGATAGCATGACCTGCTCTAAACACATCTTTCATTGATCATTCTTTCATTTTTGGTGGGTTTACTTTGCATTGCAATAAGCAGTACACCAATGAACTTTAGGGACAATGCACAGCTTCAAGAGTAGGTATGATAGGTCTCAGGAGGCCAGGAACCAGTAATACTGGTGATTGCAGTTTAAGAGGCAGGGCCAGGAACTGAGACTCGACCCCAGCAAGCACAACTCAGTGAGTGCAATAAGTAAGTTTGTTAAAATTTAAATCAAAATAATATGTCATTATTCACCTTTCAACCTCACAATGTTTAGGTTAGAAATATCTCAACCTCACAATGTTTAGGTTAGAAATATCTCAACCTCACAATGTTTAGGTTAGAAATATCTCAACCTCACAATGTTTAGGTTAGAAATATCTCAACCTCACAATTTTAGGTTAGAAATATCTCAACCTCACAATGTTTAGGTTAGAAATATCTCAACCTCACAATGTTTAGGTTAGAAATATCTCAACCTCACAATGTTTAGGTTAGAAATATCTCAACCTCACAATTTTAGGTTAGAAATATCTCAACCTCACAATGTTTATATAAGAAATCTCTCAGGAAAGAACTGCATGAGGAAACACTTTTTTTGTTTTAATCAACAGCTGTTTCCTGTCAAAGCAGGTTGACACAAAGAAGAAAGCATATTCACCACTATTCGTTTAATTACCATCTTTCCTTGCTTAACAATATTTTATTACATGTAAACTTCATTTTGTATACTGCCGAAAAGAGAAAGTTGAAATGTACTGTAGTGTATAAATATGCCAACATCACAATAAAATTTTCCCTCCGACTGTAACAATAAATAAATGAGGTTGAGAGAAACACGAGAGTAATAAAATATATATAATTATCTCTTTAGCATATTTACAATAATTACTCTGATATTTGGTGAGCCTGAACAATTAAGCTGGTATAAGCACCTGGACTGAAGGTCTCAAGAAGATGTGTGCTAAGTCAATGATTCTGTACAAGGAAACACGAAATAGCACACGAGAGCTCAATACATATAATGCATGCACAGTCTGAGTAGTTCCAGCACAGTGACATATGCATGAATAATACAAGTGCAACACTAATATCTTTGTTGACGAGACATTTGGCCTGCTTAGCAGACTTCTTTAGTCGAGATACGGTGGAGCCAGCAGAAGTCATGGTGATGTAGATATGAGAAGATCAGTCCCTGGAGGGACTAATCACATTACATTAACAGCTCCACTACTTCCGTCTCATCTGTATTTTGACTGAAGAACCCTGCCGAGCAGGCCAAACATCATGCTAGTCAAGATGCCAAACTGTTGCACATGTCTTATGTATTTGTCAGTATTGTATACCATTAATATTATGATGCAGTGACATGTACCCCTAGACTGTGTCCTTGGGGCAAATCTTGGGTACAAGATAATTCAACACACCATTATGTATTATGAATCTACCTAAAACATGAGTGTTGTAAAGTAAGTCTTTGGGGTGTACTTTCAGCAGACACAGAGAAACTTGTTTTGTAATTGTCTCATCACTAAATAGTGGTTCTACATGACCATCATTATTATTCTAACTGAGCCACTATCTGGCACTGGGAAAATCATGAACCCAAAGGTTTTCCGAGTCTACTGATGGCAGACCCAGGCTTTTACTTATAGTACCGGTTGAGTGAAACAAATACACTGGAACTACCCAAGACTCAAACAATATATTATCCTACACATTTAACTAACCCCTCACTCAGTCTCCTAGTCTAATAAGCCATTATATTCTTGAAGGGGGTAACATTAGTGCCACTGCTCACCAGCCATTCAATTGGATAACCTGTGCAGAAGGAATGATTGGCACTGTGCTTCAAATGTCAGTTACAGGAAGTTGTTTTAAAATACATACTTCACAGGCTTACTAGGAGTGAGAGGTTAATGCATGGTATAAATAGAGAATATGTACTTTAGAGAACTCTATGAGGTGCTATCAAAAAGTTCCCAAACTGCCACAAAAAAAATACATATACATATAGGCTTACTTAATCACCTAGTTGAAGTTGTCTTCCTCAAAGTACATACTGTCTTTCAGGGGCTATACAATGATCCAGTGATTCTGATTGAATCTCCTTCAGTGTCATTTTTATTTTTTGGGAAGAGAAAGAAGGGGCTAGATCTGGGAAGTAGGGAGAGTGAGAGATGACTGCCATATTGTTTTTGGTCAGAAGATGATGGTCTTTCCGGTCACGAGTCAGTAAGGCAAGCGGGGCACAAATTTCATAGCCACCTACTTCACGTTCAAATTTTCAATCAGAATGCTTTAACATGACCCATAAGAAATTCCAACAGCACTTGTAATATCCTGGATACTCTAATGGCAATCTTCATGAACAGCCTTCCTCACTTTTATCAATGTTGTTGTCAGTTTACTACATTGATGGATGACCAAAGTGTTCATCATCCTCAACTGATATTCATGCTGCTTTGAATTGAGAAAACCATTCAAAACACTTTGTCTGACCCATTGTTTCATCGCTAAATGTTTGCTGAAATATTTTGTGAATTTCAGTAGCTGTTTTACTCAGCTTAAAAGAGAATTTCACACACACACACTGTTAATTTTAAAGATTCCATTCTGTTACACAAAAAATTGCAACAACACACTGACATGACAAAAGATGCCCATCTAACCTCAACAGAATGACCAATTGCACCAAAACTTGTCACCCTACTTCACAAAGGAGTATACTGTGCAGCTTCATCTATGCTGCCACCATATTTCACCCAGAAAGAGCATGAAAATCCAAGTACAGGAACGTTTTGATAGCACCTCACATAATTCATACCTGGTGGCTAGCTAAGCTTTTCACAACACTAATTGGAAGGTGGTATGGTCTTTGCGATTGATCAGGTCTTCTGTCGTACTTTTCCACAGATGTGGCATCGCTTCCACATGGTCTTTACGATTGATCAGGTCTTATCATACTTTTCCACAGATGTGGCATCGCTTCCACATGCAGTGTAACTACAACTGGTATCCCTAACAAACTCATGTACACACTCCAGGTTCTGTATGTGTGAAGACCAGCAAGTTTACTAGCCCACACTCTTTACAAACATCGCCAGAGGGTAAGCAAGGAAATACACTAACTTGCACTCATTGGGAACATTTCCAGAAGAGAGACAGCAGTCAACCTGGCTTCCTTGCTATTTCCCATCCTCTCAAGCAGGGATATCTTCATAAGGTGAGCAGTCTTGTATGGTTCCATGGCCAAGGAAATATGGACATGGTCAGTCTGTAACAGTTTTACATGAGAAACTTTAAAGGTTTTCTTGAAATTCGAATAAATATAGTCTTCCCATCCATTATGTTTCTATATAATTACTCTAATGCTATCATAGTACTGTCTCAGCAGACTGAAAATACTCTGTAGGATTGTGCTATTATGAAACAAAAGTATTTGGTAGCAGTTCTTTGATCTTCTGGTGTTTTATTTTAGATAATGTGAATCATCATTTAAAATATTGGATTTGTCTTCATTATGTGTCTGTATACCCACTTGTCAGATTCTTGTCCCAGTCGCCACTATTATCTTAATGATTTTCCCAATATTTTGGCTTATGATACAAAAGATCTTCCCCATGACATTTGTTAAGTAATAGGCAGAAAATTCGCCATTTTCCTATTGTCTATCACTTTATCTTCTTGTAATACAAAGCCTAATGATACATGCTAAAACTATAATTAAGTCATTTTTAAGGTCTAGAATTAGTCTGCTCAAAATTCTTCCCCTATAATATGGAATACTTTCCTGAAATGGTAACTAACCTGTAACCATACAAATTGTAAAACCATCTAATATAACCTTAATGTATTCTTATGATAAAAAAAATATTTTCAGTAATATCTCAAAATTGTGTAAGCCTCTCCATAATATACAATTTCTCAGCCCTATACCTTCTCTACTAGTGACTTTTACAAGGATAGAAGGGAAGTAATGGCTCCCAGGAAGGATAGGCAAGGGGGACAAGAAAAGAAATCAGTATGATTGTTTCCCCATGGAACAGTCCAGCTTCAGGAGCAGAACACTTGTGCCTAACAGAAACTCATGCATATTAATTTTTTTTAAGCAGTACACTGCCTTTTTGTATAACCTTGTGGTTTTAGTGCTTCCCATGAATATAATTAATAATAATAAAATAACAATAATTGTATACTGTACCTGCTTTATATATACGTAGTTTGTCAAAACAAAATTTTGCAGAACTTAAAAATGAGACCATCAAAATAATATAAAATTAGTTCTTTTACAACGTACATCATTAAGAACAATGTTGTATAAACTTACCAGGAGTAATGATATGCATCAATAAGGCATTTTAGGAAAGCATATACTACTTTACAATATCTACCTTGGTGGGAGATGGCCAGTGTGTTAAAAATATATACTATACGTACATGTAGTATATGGTATGGGGTCCACCTCTAGTGCAAATTGTGGGACTCATACCCTTGGAGAAGTGAATAAAAAGGCTTCGATGAAGAATATTTGGATTTCTTCCTGAAGCCATTTGAATATTCCACTTCCTCTACCACCCCATCTTTAATTTTTTAAATAATACAGTAGGTATATTTTATTACATGTGTATACGTATATGTATTTATATTAGAAAACAATGAATATTAAAATCTTTTACTGGTTAGTAAATTTCTTTATCTCTGCACTGTTACAATGTTTAGATTGGTAAACTCACCACATAACAGACTAATTGAGGGGAGTGATTGGCTTGTAATTGTAATTGTGGCGGCTAGAGAAGAGACTGCATGACTGTGATTCTAATAATAGTTCTGTAACCAACAGATCTTGTCCATTGTTGCAAAACTGACTGACCCGGTAGATTTTGTTCCATATTTCCAAAGTCTGTTGTACGGGGGTTCGTTATAAGGAGGGTTAACTGTAACAGTTGTGCTTATCAGTAAAATTCACTGCCATGGAATAATCATGGTCTTTTAAAGAGGGAAAAATTCTGGCATCACTTTTTCATCCAGTTAATAGTGAATTTGCATTATTTCATGTCTAGTTTGTAGGCTATTTACCATATAATTACAGGTGTTAAAAATTCATAATGAATGAATATAAAAATTCAGTGAATTGATCAGGATTTGATCTCCCAGTTTGGGATTCCAGTCCACTACTTTAATCCACTGCATGACAGGAGGGTCGTAAGACAAATAACCCACACTTAGGGCACAAACTTGTATGAACTACTGTACCATGTTAACAGCTAATACAAGCTACTGCCCCATGGTAGCAGCTAGTAGATGCTAGTATACTAGTTGGTATAAGCTACTGCACCATGCCAGCAGCTAGTACAAGCTACTGTACCATGCTAGCAACTATTACAAGCAACTGTATGAGTGGGAGGGGGCTGGGTGTGATTGGTATCGTGGGTACAGGAGTAAATTCTTGGTTAGCTTTGGGTAGTGGTGATTTTGATAAGGACCTGCCTTGTATGGGCCAGTAGGCCTCCTGCAGTGTTCCTCCATTCTTTTGTTCTTTTGTGAAACTTGTTAATGGTCTAAGTCAGACTGAAACATCAACACAAGTTTCTGTTTCCTAAGTGCGGGTTATTTGAATATTGTTCCAGCTACTGTATTGTGACTTTTTATTCTTTAGGAGGGTCATTAGGTTTCCTGAGCCTTATTCTAGTTGAACTTTATGAGGCTGGATCCCAGACTGAGAGCTCAAATCCTAATTGTTTGACTGAACTTCTACATCTATTCATTGTGAACAAAGTGAACCATTAGTTCAAATCCCAATCACTTGATGAAATATTACATCCGTAGCCTAACCAAAAATGTATATGGCACCTTTTTGTTTTTTTCCACTTTTGTTTACTCTTCAGCTTATGCATCTAAGTACTTAATGTGGTGAGGTATTCCTCAATATTTACATGAGAATAACATTATTTTATTAAAAACCTACGCAGACTGCCTTAGATTTACAACCAAACCAAACTGCAGAATTCTTCAAGAGAAATATAACCCATAATTGAAGGGATTTCTAAGTGCTTTAATGTATTGACATTACAAAAAAAGACTTTTACATGGTCATTTTACATTGTAAGTAAAATAAAAAAAAACAGTGGTAGCAGAAAATCCTTTTAATAAAATGTTTTGCCCATGGCTGAGCATCATCGAATATAGAGCCCAGCCTGGGGCAAAAACAGTGTATTAAAAAGGTTCTCTTCTATCAGTGTCCTTTTCCCCATTTGTCAGCCTTTTTCATGATCTACCTTAAGAAAATAACTATAAAAACAAGTAGTATGCAAACTGCAGATCATTTCTGCTACCATCCACATGCACTGCAGATACAATTCAGTCTAAAAAAATCATTAATTATAATTTTTAAAGGGGTGGACCGGTAAGCCTGTGGAAGGCCTCGGTCAGATGACCAAAAGCTCCAACAGCGGGTCATCATCTGACTAAGACCCGCATCAGGAAACACTTGTCCTGTTTCCTGGTGAACCTTACCCTACCTAAAAAATAAATTTCAGCTCATGTTGCTTATCCATCTTACACATGTCTCTGGTATCTTCAACACATATCTCTGATATCTTCAAAATGTATTTCAAAATATCATGTTTAACATGATAATTAAGCAAGTAAAGAAAATGTACATTTGTGAAAAATTCTGCAGTAGTCTTAATATCTGAGGTACTACATAAGTGCCTTGCCTCATTTACATATCTCATTAAGTAGGTAAACTTGTTACAAAAATATACAAAGAATTATTGAAAAAAATCATTGAACATTGATATAATTAGCATTAACATAACTGACCCCTGTTAATATACAGTAGTATACAATAATTAATACTGTCTTATTATATTAAAACTTTAATTATAAATATCATTTTGGTATACATACATACATACAGTAAATTAATAATTCATAGCTCATTCCTTATATGTTTACAACAAATCATAAAAATTGTATACAAATGGTGATGAAAATTTGTATAGGATAACTTAACTAACTATTCACTACTAACTCATAATTTTGACTGGAAATTAAGACAATGTTTTGGCTCGTTTTGGACCTTCAAGTTATAATTATTACTTGATGGTGACTGAGGATGGGTCAGAGAAGGCCAGAAGACAGGACGGGAAGTTGGGAGGGGCAAGAAGGGGGTAGTAGTAGTACTAGTAGTAGTAGTAGTAGTAAGTAGTAGTAGTAGTAGTACTAGTAGTAGTAGTACTAGTAGTAGTAGTAGTAGTTCTAGTAGTAGTAGTTCTAGTAGTACTAGTAGCAGTAGTATTAGTAACAGTAGTAGTAGTACTAGTAGTAGTACTAATAGTAGTAGTACTAGTAGTAGTACTAATAGTAGTAGTACTAGTAGTAGTACTAGTAGTAGTAGTAGCACTAGTAGTACTACTAGTAGTAGTAGTAGTACTAGTAGCACTAGTAGTAGCTACTACTACTAGTACTACTAGTAGTAGTAGCCATAGTAGTAGTAGTAGACTTAACAGTAGTAATACTAGTAGTAAAAGTAATAATAGTAACAGTGGTCTAAAGTTTCCTCTCTAAACTCTGGGTTAGTTGTGAATTACTTCAGCCATAGTATTTTGACTTTTTTATAGTTCAAACAACATTACACACAAAACAAGTTTTGGGATAAAATGAAGCCCTTATGACATGAACGAACATAAAGGAACACAACAGATATATTAAAGGTGACGGAGAGTCATATTCTGTACACAGTTCAGCGGAAAGATATTTTAATTTACCCTGCTAAGTAAGTACAGGTGTGCCCTTACACATTCATCGATGTGTTGGGCATCAATGCTGTTTGTTATGCAGTAATATACAGCACTACGTAATCTCTTGGTATCCTATGTGGTGGTACTGACCTTATGCCGGTCAGCATTCATTACAGTAAGTCCTCAACTCAAACACATTGAGAGTTTTCTGTATTGTATATAATGTCATTATTATACTCAATACAGAAGGTCCCAACATGTTCATAAGTTGAAGACATCCTGTATTATGAATACAGTGGAACCTCGATACACGAACAGCTCCCTACTCGAACAAAGCTCAGCACTCGACCAAACAAACACGACCTGCCAGAACTTCACTGTAAACTATTTCGTGTTTCTTCGCATTTTTTGGTGTTTTTTGTATTGTATAAATAAGTCACCATGGGGCCTACGAAGATTAGTGATAACAGCCAACCAAAAAGAAAATTGGTTGGGAAGAATTTGTTTGATACCCAAATGGATCGGCACTCAAACAGCCTTCTGGAATGAATTAAGTTCGCATACCAAGGTTCCACTGTATTATGTATACACAATTCAAGAGGTCCCCAATGTGTTTGTAAGTTGAGGACTTACTGTATACAAAAGAACCCCCATATGAGTGGATATAGGGACTACTGTACTAACAATACTGGCCTTGTGTCCATTCTATCCTGGGTGAGGGGTACATATATGGGCTAGACTTCCTAAACTTATTGCCCATGTTCTGTTCACCTAGCAGTAAATGAATACCTAGGAAATAGCTAAATAGGTACTTAGGTATCAGTCAGCTGTTATGGCTTGTCTCCTAGAAGGAGAACCTAATAACAGTTAGAGAAATAAGCTACACTGTTTAGCTTTCTTGGGTTGTTTTAAGTTATTAGTCATCTGGGGTTAATTATCCAACAGACTTAGGTATTATCCTTGGGTTTCATCATACGCTACAGCAGTGTTTACCTTAAACAGTGCTTACAGTCGCTTCTCATAGCTCTCGATTACAACCTTCTTTTGTCTGTCCAAAATGCACCACATGCTAGTGGCTTTCTTTTGTGCCTAACAGTATTTTATTACATGTAAACTACATTACCTGTATACTGAAGAAAGGAAGTAAATTAGTTGTATTTTGTATTTGTATTCTCATTCTTGTTCTTTTCATCTTTTACAATACTTTTTGATGCATGAAAAATGTATGTAAATTTAAAATTGTTTAGTGATTTGTATTTTGTAAGAAGTTAAAATGAATTGTGTGACTTTGCCAAATTATGTTGCAACAAGAAAATAATGTAGTATATAAGCTGATTTTGGATAATTAATATCTTAGCTATTTTGTGCAGTACATTGTACATACATTTATAATTAAAATTTTCTACTAGATGTGTGCAGATCTAGGTTATTAGAGGAGATTTAGTGCTAGTGAGAAATTGAAAAGAAGAGAGATGAGGCACTCAGATAAGAATTGAGGTCGTCAATTAAAGTAAAGGACAGATGGAGAAAGAAGACAAGAAGGCACAGGTTGAAGAAATGAATAGAAAAGGGGAAATAAAAGGATGGAGAGGAGAAAGAGAAGCAATGTTGGAGATAATTAAGGAATGAAAGAATGGTTGTGACTTCACTTGCTTGTATCATATTGAATGAGACCACAGAGATGGATACTTCTCGAGTCGGAGTGGCTAACCACCTCCAAACTACTTCTAAGCTAGTGGACTGATCACAATATCTTTACCTCTCCACTAACTCCAATTTTAGTCACCAGTGCATTCAAATGAATGAGCCTTCTGTGTTGATGAAACAATTTAGAAATATAGATACCAAGGTGTTTCACATGTGTCTTATTCATCACTCACTTGTGTTTGCATGGATTAAGCTTCAGCTCCTGGGCTGTGCCTCTGAACTACTAACAGACCATTGAGATGCCTTCCATATCCAATGGGCTTGGAATTAGCAGTAAGTAGGTACCTGGGTGTTAGTTGATTGGTGTGGATGGCATCCTGAGGGATAAGAAATAACTCACAGTCCTTGATGACAAACTGACTTTCTTGGGTTATCCTGGGTGTCCAACCCTCCAGGCTAAAAATCCGAACATATCTTATCTTACTAGCTCCTCTCTTGGTGTCTTCCACTTGCTCACTGTCCTCACATTCTCTCTTACACCTCTGCTCTGATTTCTAGCATCCATAGTCCCTTTCCTTGTCCTGGTCCCACTCCTTTGCAAAATTTTGTCCACCTGGAGTATACCTGGAGAGAGTTCCAGGGGTCAACGCCCCTGCGGCCCTGTCTGTGACCAGGCCTCATGTTTGTTGGTAATCCCTCTGATGTATGCTGGGAGGCAGTTGAACAGTCTTGGGCCCCTGACACTTATTGTGTTGTCTCTCAACGTGCTAGTGGCACCCCTGCTTTTCATTGGGGGGATGTTACATCGCCTGCTGAGTCTTTTGCTTTCGTAGGGAGTGACTCTTGTGTGCAAGTTTGGTATACTAATCCCTCGAGAATTTTCCATGTGTATATAATAATGTATCTCTCCCGCCTGCGTTCTAGGGAGTACAGGTTTAGGAACTTCAAGCGTTCCCAGTAATTGAGGTGGTTTATCACAGTTATGCGTGCCGTGAAGGTTCTCTGCACATTTTCTAGGTCAACAACATCTCTCGAGCATCTTAAATGCTGTGACCATATCCCCTCCATTCCATTATTCCTCTCAGTGTTGTGAGGTTAAGTTTGTTACATGTCTGTTCCCATATTTCATGTTCTTAATTACAGAGGTTACCCTGGTACTGTATTAAATTTCTAAGCCTTTGATTTTCTTATGTGTTTGAGTAGATGTGAATTTTATGCTGGTGTTAATGAGAGGGTAGGACATCATGAGAGCAGCAAGAAAAAGACAGATAAGACTAACCAAAATACAGATTCAGACATAAAAGACAAAAATGAAGGAGACAGCATCACAAGAAACTGGAATGTCAGAAGTTGATGAAGCACATTCAGAGTGAAGCAGTTATTGTCACTAAAAACCAAGCTGAAACCATCGCAGAGAAAGACATGACAAAATATTTTAATACATTACTAAGGAAATACTGAATGAAGATACAGAAACTCAAGAGCAAAAGGAGGAATATTTGCAGCTACCCACACCCACACTGTCATTTCCAAAATAAATGTAGGTGCTTTTTCCTTGAGGAGTGAACAAATATCACTTGAAATAAGACAATACTATAACCAAAAATGCCCAGACTTGCACATGAAGGGAACAAATAAGGGTGCAAATAAAGAAGTGAGAGATCTGCACTATGAGGAGAGGTTGAAGGAACTAAACCTGGTGACCCTGGCAAAGAGAGGAGGAAAGGAGAGACATGATCATGAAATACAAAATCTTAACAGAGATAGACAGGGCTGATAGGGCAGAACTGAAGAGCAAAAAGGCAAGCACCACAATACAAAAATTGGTATTATAACAAAAACATGGCAGTAGACATAAAACAGGATAGTCTTAATAAAGAATGAAGTCTACAATACCCTTCACCACAGTGCAGAGTACAGTGGACCCCCGGTGTTCGTCCTGCTCAAAACAGGCCCTTTTATGTAAGTATATTTTTTTAAATGTTTTTATAAGTGTAGTTTTGGAGGCCTAAAAGGACTAGTCTACTTTACATTATTTCTTAAGGGAATAAATTCGATTGGTAATGGCACTTGAACAGTATTCTGTTACGAAAAATGGACGAACACCGGGGGTCCACTGTACTAGTGTTGGATGGAACAGGAGCTCACACAGCAACCCATTTCTTCTTTCTTTCAACATGTCGGCCGTTTCCCACCGAGGCAGGGTGGCCCAAAAGGAAAAACGAAAGTTTCTCCTTTTACATTTAGTAATATATACAGAAGGGGTTACTAGCCCCTTGCTCCCGGCATTTTAGTCGCCTCTTACGACACGCATGGCTTACAGAGGAAGAATTCTGTTCCACTTCCCCATGGAGACAGCAACCCATTATTGGCATATAATACTACAAGATTCTAATTAAACCTAATGGAAATAATTCACACCATTTGACATTTTTGGGGGTTGTCCTAGGATTATTCCACATAATTTGTCACCAATATCTGCACATACAGCACTAATGTCAGTAGAAGACAGGCACTACAAACAGATACTGCATCAACAGTCTTACAGTGTGCAAAAGAAAATAACACAATGTCCATTAGTGACAAATTCCATCAGCTTCAATTTGTATTAATGTTGGTAGAATTAACGACACTATATTAAGTTTAAGGACACAAATGCAACTAATGTGACATTTTATTGTGGCAATGTTTTGCTCTCCAGGAGCTTTGTCAAGAGCTTGACAAAGCTCCTGGAGAGCGAAACGTTGCTACAATAAAATATCACATTAGTTGCACTTGTGTCTTTTTACTTAATAGCTTCAATTTGGAAAGAACAAAAAATTCCTGATTGCACCAGTGCTGCTCTCTTTCTTTACGAGGAACTTATTATTGCTGCCACAGACTTAGTCTTGGTTTCATGGCATCTGGCAGTAGGTTATATGCATTGCTACCAGTGTATGAAATCCTTCACTTTGTATTCTCCCCAATATTTAGTCCTTAGCATTTCCAACTCTCTTAGCCTCCATTGCTCCTTAAAGAGCTGTATACAGGTGGGCCCCACTTTACAGTGCTTTACTTTACAGAATTTTGCTTATATACAGTGGTTTTTAGTTATACCCATTCTTCATTTATTCAAGGCTTCCTACAATAAATATATTCACAACTCACCATAAGCTAAGGAAGAAAATATTTTAAGGTAAGTAATGTATGTACTGTATATACATTTTTTAGGCCTAGTTCTATTGCTCACTTAATACTGACACTGTTAACATGTACTCAGGCTTTTATATGCATTTGAAAGTGAAAAAAGGGTCTGTTTCAGTGATTTTTGCTTTACAGCAGTAGCCTGGAACCTAACCCACTTTATAAGCGAGACCCTCCTGTAACTCCTTTTGGTTAAGGGGTGGGAGTGTTGCAAATTGTAGTGTCATCTGAACTGTGATATCAGCACACTTCTGGCAAGACAGTGATTAAGTGAATGATGGTGAATGTGCTTCCTCTTTTCATTTTTTTTCTTTAGAATCATTCTACCTCAGTAGGAGATGGCTAATGTGTTAAAGAAAAAAAGCTTCACCCACAGGGGAGCTTTATTTGATAAAGCTCTACTGTGGGTATACTTGGAGGGTATTCTGAGAGTCAACGCCCCCGTGGTCCAGTCCATGACCAGGCCTCGTGGTGGATCAGGGTTTGATCAACCAGGCTGTTCCTCCTGGCCACACACAAGTCAAAATACGAACCAAAGTCCGGCTGGTCAGGCACTGACTTTAGGTACCCATCCAGTGCTTTCTTGAAGACAGCTAGGAGTTTGCTGGTAATCTTCCTTATGTATGCTGGGAGGCAGTTCAACAATCTTGGGCTCCTGACACTTAATGTGGTGTCTCTTAGTGTACTCATGGCACCCCTGCTTTTCATTGGGGGGATGTTGCACCGCCTGCTGAGTCTTTTGCTTTCGTAAGGAATGATTTCTGTGTACAGATTTGGACTAGGGTGAAATATCATATAAAAAAAAAAACCAGGTTTTTCCTGCTAAAACTGTCTTTGAAATTACCATTTGCTGGTGTATGAAATTAACTGGTACCTACTACATTATTTTTTAAAGTAATATTATTTTTGGCTTCCTGTATGTTATGACATCTGGTTTACTATTCTTCATCTTGCATTTAGCATGTGCTTGCTTTGTTACAAATATTAGCTAAACTCGACATCATTGGGTGTTGGGTTTAGATTAGCTTTCAGGTGAGCTGGGGTGAAGAATGATTGTGTGGGTGAGGAAGGAGAAATATGAAAAATGTTTTGGAATTTTAGTTTTGCTGTCATTGAGTGAGTTTGGGAGGAGCTGGACATGTGTGTGTGTGTGTACAAGAGAAATAAACATGCACGTGCATAAGTACGGTTTTAGCAGATGGTTTGCTTGACAGGTTTGGGAAGTGCTAGGACAACTTTTGTATTCAAGATGGTGCCCCTTGCCATACTACCAAGACATGAAAAATTAGCTAAATGATCGTGAAATTTCATACTTTAGGGAATGGCCTGGTAACTGACCAGACTTACATCCAACGGAGAACTTTCTCCTTGCAGTAGTGATAGCAACACCGTTGTGATCTCTGAATGCAACATCCTCTGATATTATCACTCCCAAGTCTTGCATATTTACCTGACATTCTAGTGAATGACTTGAGTTTCTTGTACTCCGTTTCAGTCTTTATTTCTTTCATTCTTCCCTAGTTCTTACTTCTTAGATATACTTTGCTTCAGGTATCAAGCACTCCAACATATAACCCCTCTCATCCAAGAAATTTATACCCTGTTTGTTCCCAAATCTTCATTTGTCCTATAACATGAACATCGCTATATTACACTTAAAACCTTTAAAATTATGTAAAAATATTATAAATGAGTAAATCCAGTGCTGTATATACATACCAAACAGCATGCTTCGTATTAATGTACACAAATATTTGAGTTTCTTTGGTTGCTGCTATTTCTGAATGTAAGTTTAGATTTTATAATATACCAGTAGTTTTTACTATTAGGTTTTTTTGCTTCATTTCAAAATACTGTACATGAGAAACATTTTTATAACTTGTACATATGATTATGAAACACTTTATATCAATGCTTATTTCAGACATTAAAAAAACAGCACACTAAACTGTTTACAACCAGTTAGTACGCCATAAAATACAAATTGTAAATTAAGTACTGATAAGATTACTGTAACATTGTACTTCAGTTTGTGCCAATTTTTACACAACTTTCTGAAGTTTTCATTCTTCATTCATATTGTTTTTCCTCTCACTTAAAATATTACTGTATACAAATACGGGAATATTTAATCTTAGTTTCACCACACTGTGCATTTCTTTTTTGGGTTCATTTTTGACCCGGGTTGACAATTGAAAGCATTGGCAAAATCTTCAGAATTTGTTAGAGAGCCAAATACACGAAACTCGCCCGGTACATGAGAATCCTTCATGATCTCCAGGTGAGCTGCTTCTTTCGTGATGGATGAACACCATACCTGTAAAAATTAAAATAAAATCATTCATACTGATGTTCTCACTATCACCAATCTGCTTCAACTTATGGCAAAGCTCTTGCTTCACACGCTGAGGGTCCAGGTTCGATCCCCGGCAAGGGTAAAAACATTGGGCGTGTTTCCTTACACCTGTTGTCCATGTTCACCCATCAGTAAAAATGGGTACCTGGGTGTTAGTGGACTGGTGTGGGTCGCATCCGGGGACAAAATTGACCTAATTTGCATAAAAATGGCGTTCTATATAAAAGATAAAGAAAAAGATTATATTTCTTTGTAAAGGTTACAATGTGTAATTACAATTTTGGTTTGCTAAATACGTAGTACAAAGAAAGTCACTATCATGCCAGGCATTTCGGGCAGACTAATCCTAGTACATAATAACTAGTACTTAAATCTAGACAAGATAAGAGTAGTAGTTAACTTTATTAAAATCTTATTTAATCTTAATACTAATGCGAGGTAGTCAAGGTGGAGGTTTATAAGAATAATAATCTTGAAGTTGCACATAATAAAAACAATATTACAATTAACCCTTTGGGGGTCGGCGCCGTACTAGAACGTTTTACGAGCAGGGGTTGGTGCCGTACTAGTACGCGTAAATTCTAGCGGCCTCAAATTAAATGGGAAACAGCTGGTAGCCCTACATATGAAAGAATGGGTCTATGTGGTCAGTGTGCACAGTATAAAAAAAATCCTGCACCACACACTGCATAATGAGAGAAAAAAACTCCGACCGTTTTTTTAGTTTAAAACACCGACTTTGCAGTCTATTTTCGTATGGTATTTATTGATGTATTCTCGTTTTCTTGGTCTCATTTGATAGAATGGAAGATATATTACAGAAATAGAGATGATTTTGATTGGTTTGACAATGACAAGTACCTTGAAATTGAGCTCAAAGTAGCGAAAATGTTCGATTTTTGACGATGTTCAAGAGTAAACAAATCACACCATGTGTCCATTATACATCAACTGGCGAGTCTGATATTCATGCACATTTATACCATTTATACAATGATGCAGTTGTATACATAACAGTAAATCTTCTATTTTTTGTGAGAATAAATATTCAAAATGAAAAGCAAAAGTAATGTAAGAGGGGCCTGGAGACGTGACTAATGAACAGAGAAGATGTTATTTTAGTGCCAGGAATGTCTGCCTTGTTTATTCTGGACCCTATTTTGAAATTGGCATCGTTTGAAATTTGTGTGAAATTGGCCAAATTGCCATTTTCTGACCACTATTTTGGGTAGTTGAAATTGGTAAATAGGCGGTTTCTTGTACTCAATCGATAGAAGAAATGGAGTTCTAGCGAAATAGCTATAATTTTAGTAGACTGAAACATTGGAATTTGCCGAAAATACGGCTCAAAGTGGGCGAAATCGCCGATGCGTAAATGTCATCAATACCGCTAACTTCGCGAAAGCATAATTCCGTTAGTTTTCAATCAAATTTCATAATTTTGATGGCGTTATGATCGGAAAACGATTCTCTATTATTCCATAAGAAATTTTTTTTTTTTTTTTCCAAAAAAAATTTCGACCCCAGGAACAGGTTTCCGAGAAGGCCTGTCGACCCCCAAAGGGTTAATGGTTCAAGCAGTAATATTTCATGGATTGGCAGATGTTTAATAGACTAGAGGTCACATAATATGATACAGTGGACCTCCGGAAATCGAACATTCTTCGTTCCAGAATGCTGTTCAAGTGCTGTTACCGAACGAATTTATTCCCATAAGGAATGATGTAAATTAGATTAGTCCATTTCAGACCCCCAAAAATACACTTACAAAAGCACTTACAATAATAAACTTACATAATAGGTTGAGTTGGGAGGCGTTCGATTTCCGGGGGTCCACTGTAACTAATTAGAAGTTGTTTTGGTTAGTACTGAGAGATGAGATGATTTTTAAGCAAAGTCCTAAATTTATAAGTGGTCAATATATATCACTGATGTAAGCTAGGCCTGTATACCTTGTACATGTACTTACCTGGAGTTTACCTGGAGAGGGTTTCAAAGGTGAACTCCCCTGTGGCTCGGTCTGAGACCAAGTCTGATCAACCAGGCTGTTACTGCTGGCCACATGCAAAGTGACGTACAAACCACAGCCCGGTTGGTCAGGTGCTGACTTTAGGTGTCTGTCCAGTGCCTTCTTGAAGACAGCCAGGGGTCTATTGGTAATAACCCTTATGTATGCTGGGAGGCAGTTGAACAGTGTTGGGCCCCAGACACTTATTGTGTTGTCTCTCAGTGTACTCCTTGCATCTCCTGCTGAGTCTTTTGCTTTCATAGGGAGTGATTTTTGTGTGCAAGTTTGGTACTAATCTCTCTAGGATTTTCCAAGTGTATATTATCATGTATCTCTCTTGCCTGTGCTCCAGGGAATACAGATCAAGGGCCTTCAACTGTTCCCAGTAATTTAGGTGCCTTATCATACTTATGTGTGCTGTGAAAGTTCTTTGTACAGTCTCCAGGTCAGCAATTTTGCCTGCCTTGAAGGGGGCAGTTAGTGTACAGCAGTATTCCAGCCTAGAGAGAACAAGCAATTTGAAGAGAATCATCATGGGCTCGGCATCCCTAGTTCTGAAGGTTCTCATTATCCATACTATAATTTTCCTAGCAGATGCGGTAGATACATTGTTGTGGTCTTTGATGGCAAGATCCTCTGACATTATCACTCCCAGGTCCTTCACATTATTTTTTCACTCTATTGTATGGTTAGAATTTGTCATATACCCTGATACAGTTTTAATTTCCTCAAGTTTTCCATATCTGAGTAGTTGAAATTTCTCTTCATTGAACTTCATAATAATAATAATAATAATAATAATAATAATACTTTATTGAGACATGGTACAATGATACATGGTAGACAAGATATATTTCTTAATGAGATGTACATGCCAAAAGCCCCTAATATGCTGTGCATTGCGGGCATTCTTAAGACTACTTTATTCTAGACTACATGGTAAAAAGTTATGGTTGACAATTTATAAAATTAGTATAATTGTGTATCTAAGTTATAAAGTTTGAATATAAGTTGAACATATCAGTTAATTGTAGCAATGCAACTAATTGAGTGAGATAACAATTTAAAACAATTAGTTGCATTGCAGTTACAGTTTACATGGTCATTATAATGTAAATGTTATGGTAATAGTTAGCTTAGTATGTATTATTCATAACAGGTTTTTACATTTAAGTGATTAGTCAGGTTTTTACATTAAGTGATTATATTCTACTTTGTTGAGAATGTTTGATATTGAGCATTTAGCTTTGGGTGAGAAGGTGATTTTTTAGCATCGTTTTGAATTGGGATACAGGCAGGGTTTCTTTGGCAATGACAGGTAATGAATTCCAAATTTTCGTGCCTTTTATATGCATTGAGTTTTTACATAGTGTTAGGTGGACACGGGGAACATCGAGGAGTGATCTGTGTCTAGTGTTATGGTCATGTGTCCTGTTAAAATTGGTAAGGAGAAGTTTGAGTGGTGGGTTAATATTTGCATAGAGTGTTCTATGTATGTAATAGGCACAGTAAAAAGTATGGATGTCTTGTATGGTGAGTAAGTTTAGGTTTTTGAATATTGATGGAGTATGTAGTCTGGAGTGTGAATTTGTTATCATTCTAACGGCTGCCTTTTGTGTTGTTTTAAGTGGCCCATTTGAAGATTTGGTTTATGTCCGCTTGGAGTCTTGCGGTGTCTTCGATGGAGGTCACTGTCATGGCAATCTGGGTGTCATCCGCAAAGGAAGACACAGAGGTATGGCTTACATCTCTGTGTATGTCAGATATGAGGATGAGGAATAGAATGGGAGCAAGTATTGTGCCTTGTGGAACAGAGCTTTTTACGGTAGCTGCCTCAGACTTTACTCTGTTTACTATTACTCTTTGTGTTCTGTGTGTCAGTAAGTTATAGATCCATCTACCAACTTTTCCTGTTATTCCTTTATCACGCATTTTGTGTGCTATTACACTATTGTCACACTTGTCAAAAGCTTTTGCAAAGTCTGTGAGGGAGTTCTTCCTACTTCCTGGACCAATAGTCTCATTGTGCCTATCCCTAAACCCCAATAGCCTGATACATTTAAACCAATCTCCTTAACTAGTTGTCTTTGTAAAACTTTTGAAAGAATGATACTTCACAGATTGTACTACAAATCAGACACCAACTTTTTCCCTTATCTCTATGGGTTCATGAAAGGTAAAAGTGTGCAGAACTGTATTTCCACCTTTCTCACTGCACACACCTCTACTAGTTTTACCACATTTCTTTATCAAAATCTTCATTTGATATCGCAAACAGAACCGTTATACTACATGAACTAGCCAAAATGAATATTAGTGGTAGCCTACTCACTTGTAGGCTACCACCACAGAGTATCCTCTGTTCTCTAACAAGGCTTTAGAAGCGAGTCTAAAGAAATGTCCCTAGGTACACCGCAGGGAGAAGTTCTCAGTCCCATGCTATTTAATGTTCTGATTAATGCTCTCCTAAATGCTCTACCTGCCTCACCTAAACATATAGCTATAAGCTATGCTGATGACATCATGATCCATACAACAAGGCATAAGTAGATGAGTACGTACCATTCTTAATGAAGTTCAAGCAATTTGTAATCGACTAGGCCTTATAATACCTTCCTCTAAAACAAAGATATTAACAAGCAAACGACATCCCCCACCCATCTATTTGCAGGGAGAAAACATTAGCTATGTTAAAACTTACAGATATCTTGGTGTAGATGTGCCCTTTAACCCTTTCAGGGTCCAAGGGGGGTCTCCGAAACTCGTTCTCAGGGTCCAAGAATTTAAAAAAATATATATATATATATATATTTTCTTATGAAATGATAGAGAATCTTTTTCCGATCATAACGCCACAAACATTATGAAATTTGATCGAAAACTAACGGAATTATCCTTTCGCGAAGTTATCGGTATGGATGACATTTACGCATCGGCGATTTCGCCCACTGTGAGCCCTATTTTCAGCAAATTCCAATGTTTCAGTCTACTAAAATTATAGCTATTTCGCTAGAACTCCATTTCTTCTATCGATTGAGTACAAGAAACCGCCTATTTACCAATTACAACTACCCAAAATAGTGGTCAGAAAATGGCAATTTGGCCAATTTCACACAAATTTTAAACGATGCCAATTTCAAAATAGGGTCCAGAATAAACAAGGCAGACATTCCTGGCACTAAAATAACATCTTCTCTGTTCATTAGTCACGTTTCCAGGCCCCTCTTACATTACTTTTGCTTATCATTTTGAATTTTTATTCTCACAAAAAAATAGAAGATTTACTGTTATGTATACAACTGCATCATTGTAAAAATAGTATAAAAAAATATCAGAGCACTTGTGCATGAATATTAGACTCGCCAGTTGATGTGTATTGGACGCATGGTGTGATTTGTTTACTCTTGAACATCGTCAAAAATCAAACATTTTCGCTACTTTGAGCTCAATTTCAAGGTACTTGTCATTGTCAAACTAATCAAAATCATCTCTATTTCTGTAATATATCTTCCATTCTATCAAATGAGACCAAGAAAACGAGAATACATCAATAAATACCATACGAAAATAGACTGCAAAGTCACTGTTTTAAACCAAAAATACGGTCAGAGTTTTTTTTTCCTCATTATGCACTGTGTGGTGCAGGAATTTTTTTTATACTGCGCACACTGACCGCACAGACCCATTCTATCACATCTAGGCCTAACAGCCTGTTTCTGCTTGATTTGAGGGCGCTAGAATTTAGGCGTACTAGTACGTCAATAACCCCAGGGCGTAAGCCGTACTAGTACGTCAATAACCCTGAAAGGGTTAAATCCACTATACCACAACTAAATAAGAAATGCAAAGATAGGCTAAATGCTCTCAAAGCTGTTGCTGGCTACAACCCCAACTATGGTGCTAATGTGCGAATCATGAGAATGATGTACATAGCCTATGTTAGGTCCTTAATTGATTACGCTGCTCCCATGTTGATATTAACTAGAGAAAGTTCTCTCCGACCCTTGGAGTTAATGCAAAATGAAGCTCTCAGAATTATTCTTGGCTGTCCCAAATCTACAAAAGTTCTTAATATGAGGAAGGAGCTTGGTATTTCTAGTATCAGTGATAGGATTATTGAGATTAACACTGTACTCAGTATTAGAATGTTAAGAAATGAACCAGACACTGTCACTAAGAATCTTATTAAATGTCTAAAGTAAATACACACAGATCTAAATGGATTGTGAAAACATGCAATTATATTAAGTTTTATAACCTGCATGAAATGTACCACTGTAGATAACAAGAGCATTTCACCCCTCCATGGAAGATGTGTTCATTTAATATCACATAGTAGGTTGGTAGACAGCAACCACCCAGGGAGGTACTACCGTCCTGCCAGGTGACTGTGAAACAGAAACCTGAAACTGTTTTACATGATGGTAGGATTGCTGGTGTCTTTTTTCTGTCTCATAAACACACTGGATAACAGGTATATCTAGCTACTTCTACTTACACTTTAGGTCACACTACACAGGCATGCACATGCATATACAGTGGTACCTCGAGTTACGATGGTCCCCAAAATCACATTTTTATGTAAGTTTATTTTTTTAAATGCTTTTGTAGGTATATTTTTGGGGGTGTAAAAGGACTAGTCTATTTTACATTATTCCTTATGGGGATAAATTCGTTTGGTAATTGCACTTGAACAGCATTCTCGAACAAAAAAATATCATAACTCGAGGTACCACTGTATATACATACACACATCTAGGTTTTTCTTCTTTTTCTTGATAGCTCTTGTTCTTTTTATTTTCTCTATTGTCCATGGGGAAGTGGAAAAGAATCTTTCCTCCGTAAGCCGTGCGTGTCGTATGAAGCGACTAAAATGCCGGGAGCAATGGGCTAGTAACCCCTTCTCCTGTACACATTTACTAAAAAAGAGAAGAAGAAAAACTTTATAAAACTGGGTTGTTTGAATGTGCGTGGATGTAGTGCGGATGATAAGAAAGAGATGATTGCTGATGTTATGAATGAAAAGAAGTTGGATGTCCTGGCCCTAAGCGAAACAAAGCTGAAGGGGGTAGGCGAGTTTCAGTGGGGAGAAATAAATGGGATTAAATCAGGAGTATCTGAGAGAGTTAGAGCTAAGGAAGGGGTAGCAATAATGTTGAAGGATCAGTTATGGAAGGAGAAGAGGGAATATAAATGTGTAAATTCAAGGATTACAGTGGTACCCCGACTTACGATATTAATCCGTCAGAGAGGGCATATTTTAAAGCGAAACAATCGTAAAACGAATCAATTTTCCCCATAAGAAATAATGGAAATAAATTTAATCCGTCCAAGACTTCCAAA
Source organism: Cherax destructor (assembly GCA_009830355.1). Classification (NCBI taxonomy): domain Eukaryota; kingdom Metazoa; phylum Arthropoda; class Malacostraca; order Decapoda; family Parastacidae; genus Cherax; species Cherax destructor. Next base: position 605 of record WNWK01020806.1, on the reverse strand, counting down.
AGTAGTTAAATAAAATATTTTTTAGAACTTTTGGACATTAAATAATACAGAATTGAATAAAGAATACATAAATACATGCAAATATTGTACAATAACATGTCACTTACATTTATTGAAGAGTTGTTGATGTGTGGAGGACGGGAGGAGGGGAGAAGGTGGAGTAGTATGCTAGTGTTTGAAGGGGAATCCCTTCCATTAACACTGCAGGTGGTAAGTTCTTTTCTGGGGTTACTTCCTTTTCTTTGAATGCCACTAGGACCAGCTTGAGAGTCACTAGACCCTTTCTAACAACAAATTTGTCCAGGGAGCTCTGTGTCTGGCGATTCTTTAACACATCCCTGAAATGACACACCACTGTGTCATTGTACAGGTTGCCAGCACGGCCTGCAACAGCATGGTTAGGGTGATATTCATCCATAAATGCTTGCACCTTGCTCCACATTCCACAAATGTCCTTAATCCTTGAAGAAGGCACATTCTTCCATTTTTGTTCCACCTCCACCTCCTCCTCTGAACCATTGTCCTGACCTCTGCTCTCTTGTTCCAGTTGCTGTTGAAGCTCTTGCAGATCTTCAGTGGTTAGCTCTTCCTTGTGCTCCTCCACC